>CATNEM010000104.1:185000-260000 GCA_950096795.1 Macrostomum cliftonense | reverse complement strand
TCAATTTTCATAGCTTTTAGAAATCTAGTAGCCAATCTGATCAGTAATCTAGTAGCCAATCTGATCAGTAATCTAGTAGCCAATCTGATCAGTAATCTAGTAGCCAATCTGATCAGTAATCTAGTAGCCAATCTGATCAGTAATCTAGTAGCCAAGCTAATCAGTAATGCAGTAGCCAATCTGATCAGTAATCTAGTAGCCAATCTGATCAGTAATGCAGTAGCCAATCTGATCAGTAATGCAGTAGCCAATCTGATCAGTAATCTAGTAGCCAAGCTAATCAGTAATGCAGTAGCCAATCTGATCAGTAATCTAGTAGCCAATCTGATCAGTAATGTAGTAGCCAATCTGATCAGTAATCTAGTAGCCAATCTGATCAGTAATCTAGTAGCCAATCTGATCAGTAATCTAGTAGCCAATCTGATCAGTAATCTAGTAGCCAATCTGATCAGTAATGCAGTAGCCAATCTGATCAGTAATCTAGTAGCCAATCTGATCAGTAATGCAGTAGCCAATCTGATCAGTAATGCAGTAGCCAATCTGATCAGTAATCTAGTAGCCAATCTGATCAGTAATCTAGTAGCCAAGCTGATCAGTAATCTAGTAGCCAATCTGATCAGTAATCTAGTAGCCAAGCTAATCAGTAATCTAGTAGCCAATCTGATCAGTAATCTAGTATCCAATCTGATCAGTAATCTAGTAGCCTATCTGATCAGTAATGCAGTAGCCAATCTGATCAGTAATCTAGTAGCCAATCTGATCAGTAATCTAGTAGCCAATCTGATCAGTAATGCAGTAGCCAATCTGATCAGTAATGCAGTAGCCAATCTGATCAGTAATGCAGTAGCCAATCTGATCAGTAATCTAGTAGCCAATCTGATCAGTAATGCAGTAGCCAATCTGATCAGTAATCTAGTAGCCAATCTGATCAGTAATCTAGTAGCCAATCTGATCAGTAATCTAGTAGACAAGCTGATCAGAATTCTAGTAGACAAGCTGATTAGTAATATAGTAGCCAAGTTGCTAGTCAATTAATGTCATGAAAACTACTGACCGTTAATAACTTAGCTACTCACGTCTGCTCTGCTAGCTAATAGGCTGATGGCTAACTGTCATGAACGAACTGCTCTATGCGGAAGTCACAAAACCTGGCCTTTATTTTGTTTCGCGAAAGTGTGTACAATTTCTTTGGCTTTGTATAAGACTAATCTTACATTAATGGTTATTATATAATACGGAAACTCCTTTCACAAACGAAACGCACTTTGTTTCTGCAGCTTTCTGGCCTTCTCCACCTGCGGGTACCCCGGCACGCCATCAAGGCTGTCGCAGTAGTCAGTCCCCAACCCTCCCCACCCCCCTCCTCCTCGTCAATCTCTTTTAGCAGCTTTCATCAACCCGGACGTAAACCTGTCTCAGGCTCAGCTTTAAGCTTGTAAAGCAATCGGGCGTGCTATTTACTAAAGAAGACATCCCATGAGCACGCTAATCTGCTTTCTCTATATACCTCTGTCTGTCAGTCTATCTATCTCTCTCTCTATACATTTCTCTCTAGGGGTGGGATGCCCCCCCACACACACACAGACGCGCTGAACAAACTGATGTTCTGATGTTGAGTTGAGAACTGGACTCTATCTTATCTGGCTAAAGCGTTTGTGTATATATAATAAGTTTCGTGCGTTACTGGGGCTATCAGGGGGGAGGCGTCTCTATGACGGGTTGGAGGTGAGTTTTTTTGGGTCACTCACGCCTGAGTTGCGTTGTGCTGTGCGTGTTAGGGGATGGGGGAAGCTGTAGGCGGCTGATATAGGGAGACTGGCATGCGGGCATAAAGCCAGGCAGAAAGAAATATAGAGAGATTTGGGGGAGAATGAAGCTCTGAAGCGGCAGTGAGGTGGATCGGATGGGTGGGGTCCAACACACAAAGGGGGAAATTATAGTCTAAAGCGGCTATGACGGGGATTTAGAAAATCGCCAGCCTCTCAGTTGGCAGTTTGTGAGAGCTGATCGACATCACTGCGTGCGCCAGCTTGACTCGCTGCACTTTTGCACAAGGGGAGGGGGCAACTCAGCGTTAAGCTCCGGCGCTTGGAGTTTGGGGTAGATGAGGAAAAGTGTGACTCGGCCATGTTTTCATTCAGCTGGTTGCTAGGGCTAGTTCTGGTTAGAGCAAAACACAGCCAGCAATCTGGCTGACAGGAAATTAAACACAAAAGAGTTTGTGTTTAAGGCTTTTCTACAAAGATCTTACTGAACTATCTTTCTGAACTATCTATCTATCTATCTATCTATCTATCTATCTATCTATCTATCTATCTATCTATCTATCTATCTATCTATCTATCTATCTATCTATCTATCTATCTATCTATCTATCTATCTATCTATCTATCTATCTATCTATCTATCTATCTATCTATCTATCTATCTATCTATCTATCTATCTATCTATCTATCTATCTATCTATCTGTCTATCTATTCTATCTATTTAAAATCATTGATTACAAAAGTACATGGCTGCTGTTCAGTTCGGCGAAGGAACGCAAGTGGCTAATCATGACAAAATTCATGCTGAAATGCTTTATTAATTAATTCCGATGAATGATCAAAAGGCGGCTAACGAATCAAGCTCAAAGTGGGACCAATTTTCCTAGAAAGAGATTGCCTGTTTTTTCTCACCTTTCATTAAGGCAGCTGAGAGGCCGCAATCTCAGAAGCCGCATCATCGGCCAATGGTGCCAAATGGAAAGCAGGGATCTAGAAGGGTAAAATAGCTGGTCTTCCCTGCGGCGCTAACCAGAAAATCTCCAAAAAATGATAGAAAACTGCCTCAGAGGTGGGGATAATTGAAAACACCTTTCCAAATGGTAGTTAGGGCTTCTTTCGTTGCATTATTATTTTTTTCGATTGGATTTACTTGTCACACAAAGACGCTTATCTTGTCGGGATTTTTTTGTTATCTCCAAACAAACCCATTAGATCCTTCATCTTGATCCATTAGAGCCAAGGGATAGTTCATAGAAGTCTGCTCAAAATCGATATAAAATTATTTCTCAATATTTTCTTGAGTGGAGCAAATTCAAAGCTACGAAAGTATAAACAGAGGCCAGCACAGAGACTCTAGAAAAGATGAAAAGAGGTGGAAACTGCCTGTCCTCGAAGCTTTTAGAAGCAACTCAAGACCCCAGAAAATCCGGAAATTGGCTGCGCCGAGAGCGCTAATTGCTGTTGGTTGCTGACGAGTCAGTTGCCTTGACAATTCAATGAAGATTTTCTAATTATTAATATAGGGTCATTTTGAGGCAACTAACTCGTGTTGCAGCCTTTTTTTAGAGGGCATTTCAAAAACTATAATTTTCTATAATTTTCTGAGTTTCGTTCACAATTTTTAGCTGGAGCGCCCAAGTCTCTCCATTCTCAGTGTCTCTATTCTCAGTGTCACTATTCTCAGTATCTCTATTCTCAGTGTCTGTATTCTCAGTGTCTATTCTCAGTGTCTCTATTCTCAGTCTCTCTATCCTCAGTCTCTCTATTCTCAGCGTTTCTATTACCAGTCTCTCTAGTCTCAGTAACTCTATTCCCAGTCTCTCTATTCTCAGTGTCTCTATTCTCAGTGTCTCTATTCTCAGCGTTTCTATTCTCAGTCTCTCTATTCTCAGTGTCTCTATTCTCAGTGTCTCTATTCTCAGTATCTCTATTCCCAGTCTCTCTATTCTCAATCTCTCTATTCTCAGTGTCTCTATTCTCAGTCTCTCTATTCTCAGTCTCTCTATTCTCAGTGTCTGTATTCTCAGTATCTCTATTCTCAGTGTCTGTATTCTCAGTGTCTATTCTCAGTGTCTCTATCCTCAGTCTCTCTATTCTCAGCGTTTCTATTACCAGTCTCTCTATTCTCAGTCTCTCTATTCTCAGTGTCTCTATTCTCAGTGTCTCTATTCTCAGTGTCTCTATTCTCAGTGTCTCTATTCTCAGTGTCTCTATTCTCAGTGTCTCTATTCTCAGTGTCTCTATTCTCAGTGTCTCTATTCTCAGTCTCTCAATTCTCAGCGTTTCTATTCCCAGTCTCTCTATTCTCAGTGTCTCTATTCTCAGTGTCTCTATTCTCAGTGTCTCTATTCTCAGTGTCTCTATTCTCAGTGTCTCTATTCTCAGTGTCTCTATTCTCAGTCTCTCAATTCTCAGCGTTTCTATTCCCAGTCTCTCTATTCTCAGTGTCTCTATTCTCAGTGTCTCTATTCTCAGTGTCTCTATTCTCAGTGTCTCTATTCTCAGTGTCTCTATTCTCAGTCTCTCTATTTTCAGTGTCTCTATTCTCAGTCTCTCTATTCTCAGTATCTCTATTCTCAGTGTTTGTATTCTCAGTGTCTATTCTCAGTGTCTCTATCCTCAGTCTCTCTATTCTCAGTGTTTCTATTCTCAGTCTCTCTGTTCTGAATGCCTCTATTCTAAGTCTCTCTGTTCTGAATGCCTCTATTCTAAGTCTCTCTGTTCTGAATGCCTCTATTCTCAGTCTCTCTATTCTCAGTCTCTCTATTCTCAGTGTCTCTATCCTCAGTCTCTCTATTCTCAGTGTTTCTATTACCAGTCTCTCTATTCTCAGTGTCTCTATTCTCAGTCTCTCTATTCTCAGTGTCTCTATTCTCAGTGTCTCTATTCTCAGTATCTCTATTCCCAGTCTCTCTATTCTCAATCTCTCTATTCTCAGTGTCTCTATTCTCAGTCTCTCTATTCTCAGTCTCTCTATTCTCAGTGTCTCTATTCTCAGTCTCTCTATTCCCAGTCTCTCTATTCTCAGTCTCTCTATTCTCAGTCTCTCTATTCTCAGTCTCTCTGTTCTGAATGCCTCTATTCTAAGTCTCTCTATTCTCAGTCTCTCTATTCTCAGTGTCTCTATTCTCAGTCTCTCTATTCCCAGTCTCTCTATTCTCAGTCTCTCTATTCTCAGTCTCTCTGTTCTGAATGCCTCTATTCTAAGTCTCTCTGTTCTGAATGCCTCTATTCTAAGTCTCTCTGTTCTAAATGCCTCTATTCTCAGTGTCTCTATTCTCAGTCTCTCTATTCTCAGTCTCTCTATTCTCAGTCTCTCTGTTCTGAATGCCTCTATTCTAAGTCTCTCTGTTCTGAATGCCTCTATTCTCAGTCTCTCTATTCTCAGTCTCTCTATTCTCAGTGTCTCTATTCTCAGTCTCTCTATTCTCAGTCTCTCTATTCTCAGTCTCTCTATTCTCAATCTCTCTATTCTCAGTCTCGCTATCTCAGTCTTTATTCTTTTTCTGTTGTCACGAAATCTGTCAAATAATACTCAAAACCAACCAATCTTCCATCCCAGAATCCTCGTCAACACCAAGACAAACGTTCTAGCGTTGACCTTCGAAGACGTCAAGTGGGACTACAGCCTGGCCACCGACGCCATGCCGCCGCTCATTCGCTACAGCTCCTACCGCGACGCGCCGGTCCACTGGCAGCCGCACGGCTACATCCGGGCCCAGCGGCTGCAGCTCGCCGGCGCCGCGGATTCGCGCATCGTCTGGCGTCACGAGACCCGCGGCCGAGGCGTCGACGATCCGGACATGACCGACGGCGGCGTCAGCGGCGCAGCCGGGATGCGTCAGCTGTCGTTGAGCCTCGCCAGGAGGGCCGCCGGCGGCGGCGGCGGCTTGTCGTCCTCGGCAGCTTCGAGCGGCCTATTCGAATCGCGAGTTCCCCAGCCGAAGAGCCGTCGTCGACAACAACAGCAACAACAAGAGAAGACATCCGATCGTCGAGCAGAAACGACAGGTCGAGTCGACGATTTCGACGAATCTCGTCAAGCGTCGAAGACAAAAACTGTCCAGCAGCAAATTCGACGAAGCTCGTTAGACAGAGGCAGTCGGCGAACGTCGACTGTCGTGGGCGTTCGAGCATCCGCCAAGGCCGGCGACGGACGACCCCGGCCTAGCCGAGATGAAGCGCCGTTTGCGCGCCCAACTGAGGGCGCCGGGCGCCGAACCGCCGGATTTTGTGCGCCAACTGAGACGGGCGCTGCACGCCGCCGAGGAGCGACCGAGGACAGATGACGACAGGGAGCTGCGCCGGCGTCTGGCCGTGGAGGCGGCCACCGCTTCGACGAGCGAAGGCAAATCGGCGCCAACTGCGCGCAAGCCGGTCAAAGTTGGCTCGGCGCCAACGGCCATCGATCCGCGCGCCAAAATTGTCGGCGAACGGGCCGTGCAAATCGAGCGCCGACGTCTGCTGGGGGATCAGGTTGATGATGCGGATGCAGACGCTGAGGCTGAGGCCAATGGGATTGCCGAGGCCGCCATCCAGGTGAGTGTGACTTAGAGAGTTTATGACTGAGTTCATGAGTGAGTTCATGAGTGAGTTCATGACTGAGTTCATAAGAGAGTTCATAAGAGAGTTCATAAGTGAGTTCATGTGTGAGTAAATAAGTGAGTAAATGAGTGAATTCATGAGCGACTTCATAAGTGAGTTCATGAGTGAGTTCATGAGTGAGTTAATGAGTGAGTTCATGAGCGAGTTCATGAGTGAGTTCATGAGTGAGTTCATGAGTGAGTTCATGAGTGAGTTCATGAGTGAGTTCATGAGTGAGTTCATGAGAGAGTTCATGAGTGAGTTCATGAGTGAGTTCATGAGTGAGTTCATGAGTCAGTTCATGAGTGAGTTCATGAGTGAGTTCATGAGTGAGTAAATGAGTGAGTTCATGAGAGAGTTCATGAGTGAGTTCATGAGTGAGTCCATGAGTGAGTTCATGAGAGAGTTCATTAGTGATTTCATGAGTGAGTTCATGCGTGAGTAAATATGTGAGTAAATGAGTGAGGTCATATGCGAGTTCATAAGTGAGTTCATGAGTGAGTTCATGAGTGAGTTCATAAGTGAGTTCATGAGTGAGTTCATCAGAGAGTTCATGAGTGAGTTCATGAGTGAGTTCATGAGTGAGTAAATGAGTGAATTCATGAGCGAGTTCATAAGTGAGTTCATGAGTGAGTTCATGAGTGAGTTCATGAGTGAGTTCATGAGTGAGTTCATGAGCGAGTTCATGAGTGAGTTCATGAGTGAGTTCATGAGTGAGTTCATGAGCGAGTTCATAAGTGAGTTCATGAGTGAGTTCATGAGTGAGTTCATGAGTGAGTTCATGAGTCAGTTCATGAGTGAGTTCATGAGTGAGTTCATGAGTGAGTTCATGTGTGAGTTCGTGAGTGAGTTCATGAGTGAGTTCATGAGTGAGTTCATGAGTGAGTTCATGAGTGAATTCATGAGTGAGTTCATGAGTGAGTTCATGAGCGAGTTCATAAGTGGAACATGAGTGAGTTCATGAGTGAGTTCATGAGTGAGTTCATGAGTGAGTTCATGAGTGAGTTCATGAGTGAGTTCATGAGTGAGTTCATGTGTGAGTTCGTGAGTGAGTTCATGAGTGAGTTCATGAGTGAGTTCATCAGAGAGTTCATGAGTGAGTTCATGAGTGAGTTCATGAGTGAGTTCATGAGTGAGTTCATGAGTGACTTATGAGTAATTTTATAAGCGAGTTAATGAGTTTATAAGTTCATGACTGATTTCTCCTCGATTTACGCATCATTCAAGGATGACGACGATTTCGCACGCGAATCGGCTGCCAAACGAGCCGCCCAGCGCAACATCCGGTCAGCCAGCAGCGTCGGATTCGTTCGGACGCTGGACCGGCGCCAATCCGGCGCTACGGGCGCCGCGGACTCCAGCCGGCACAGCGCCAAGCTGCGATCGCACATCCCGAAGCCCGAGCTGGTCAGGCCGCTGTCATCAGTCACCGCGTCAGCTAAAGCCGATCGAAGACGTCAATCAAACTTGCCGGTCAGCGGGCCTCGAAGCTCATCGTCGTCCCGGCCTGCGACGGCCTCGGCGGTGATGACTCCGTCGCCGATGCTGGCAGCCGCTAAACCGTCGGACGGTCAGCGCGATCTCAAGGAGCTGCTGGCTATTCGCCGCGCCGCCCTAGCTCAACAGCGTCGAGAGCGTCTGGGCGATTTAGACGTCGCCGCCTCGACGAAATCGCCAATGCTGGATCCGTTCCGGCAGCATCAGCTGGGCTGCGGCCTGGTGCTCAGGACGCTGTCGGAGACGACCGCCTATGTCGGCTCGATCGAGGCCGAGTTCGGCCGGCGCCAGGCCGACGCCGAGGCTGCCGACGAGAAGCGGCGGAGGCGGCGCTGGTTGAACTACGCCCGTTCAGTGTCGATTGGTGACTCGTCGGCGGCTTCGAAGTTGATGGCGAAAGCGTCGACGGCGAAAACGACGGTGTCGGCGGTGGCGCCGCCGGCCTTCACTTAAAGCGTCGAAGAGAAATATAGACACAGACAAAGACTAGTTGTCTTTGTAAATTTGATATATTTGTCGAATTGAATAGAAACATAATTTTTATTGATATTTGTAGTGACTCAGCATTGATTTTCAAGGACTCATTAGAAATTTTTATGGGATAAAATATTTATGATAGCTCCGGTTATAGTAGCATTGCACCAAGATATTTCAATTTGTACAGAACAGAATAACAAATAAGTAAGTTTGGAAACATTGGATGTCCGCTTGGTTCCAATTTTCTAAGATATTAGTTTTTTAATCTCTCGAATCTCCGAGGCGCACGATGACGTTTTCTTTGTGTCAACTTTTTGCTTCTCGCTCTTCTTTTTTTGAAAGATAAGATTGATCCTTCTAGAGATATGCCGCTAAGCTGCGGCGCCTCCGCTAAGCGCCTCCGGCTAGGGGATATATTGAATCGACTGGGGAAGAGAGAGAGAGAGAGAGAGATAGATTATATCCGGTTCTAATCCTCATTTGCCTCGGCTGCACCTTATCCTTGACGCGATTCCAATGCGCGGCTCAATAATTTCCTTCAATGAGGCCTCGACACGGGAGCTAAAGTGGTTAGTCTATAAGTTCGAGCTTGCACGGCCGAACACATTATAAATTCCCTGGAATGAGGAATCCCAGATTTTACTAGCTAGCTAGATTGTGTTATAGTGTTTGCGTTTCTGTAGACTGCAAGACAAGCGCTAAAGGGGAGAGGAAGTGTGTTACGGGAAGACTAGACTCACTTCTTGGGGGGGGGGGGGGGAAGATTGATGGCACCTGAAATTTTGCAAACGCTGAATTCCGGACTGGGACTGTCCGAGCATCCTCAAAATCTGTCTTTACGCTTCCTATCTGTCTCACCTGCCCCCGGGTATTGCGTGCTGCTGCGGCCGCCTCATCATTTATTGTGTGCGTGCAACGGATTCTAGCGGAAACACTCTACTATTGCTGCTTCCAGAAGAAGAAAATTAACGAGTGGCAGAGTACGCATAGATATTGAAGTCCACTTATTAAGTTTTCACGCGTCCGTGCTTGTAGAAAATCTCCGAAATTATGCGCTCCTTGATGGACACTGGAATTTTCTTGGTAGCTTAAGCACCCTCCTACTACAGATTGGAAACAGTCCAGCTGATACAAATATACTGTTGCATGTTTTTTTCTATGATTTTTTATTCTTAAATTATATTCGTTTTAAAATGCTTACTTTCATTGATTTTTGTTACCAGGGGGTAAAGCTGTTTCATAAGGCTGAGTTGGATCCCAGATTTCAACTTAGGAATGAATGATGCGTTTTAGAAAGACGGAATCTCTATGGTCGAAACTGTGCACGTCTTGCCTAACTTTCAGACACATCAAACTGCCCAGATTTTCTTGTATATCAAATATGTGTATGGCAAATCCTTGTCCAAGCCCTTGAATTTCTCCAAAATTCAAGCTAGATATCAAGGACACCTTGATTAGAAGGACGGGACACATCGTTTCTTAGAAAATTTTTGAAGTCTTATTTGTGAAAAATTGATCTTCCAATTTCTTTTATTGATATTGATTCACTTTTGTCAAAAGAACTACTAAAGGACAAATAGCCAATCCAGAGAGAATCGGACATTCACATGTGACTGCACCAGCAAAAATATCCAAAATTAAAAAAACAGACTTGATTAGAAGAGGATAAGAACTTGTACAGCTGGTAAAATACCATTTTATTGACGTTATAATTTTTGACAAATGTTTTACAAGGGAAATCATTTGAAGATTAATATTTCACAAAAAAGGACGTACATAGTTCGATAGAGTAATAAGGCAGGAAACACATATCAAAGGATGAGACTTGCATCTGTTTCCAATCGAGCGCAATCTTTAATTTTATGTCAAAACTGCAAATTTTCTATCTCCGTAGTGTATTTTTTCGCGAAGATTAGACTCCAAAAATTTTTCCAAGAAACGAAGTGTGTCCCGTCCTTCTACTTAAGGTGTCCTTGCTAGAAGCGCACTTACGACTCAGTCTTGAGTTCGATCGCAAATGGATACTTAGCAGTCAGTCTTAAGATGCAGTTTATGAAACACCCCATGGCAACTAGAACTCGGAGGATCTTGACGGTCATGGGTTCGAATCCCAGCTCAAGCAGACAGTTAGTTAGCTGGGGCTTTAAATTAATTTCACCAGTGAAATAGCGGCAGACTTGAATCCTAACTGAGCTGCCATCAAACAGCTTGGCTCATGCCGAGATCAAAAGGGACGGCCAATTTCCTGTACCCGTGGGCAGATTATAATCGAAGATAAGATAGAAGATAAGAGGCGTCTTCCGATGGGGTTTTTTTTCTCTGCGACAAAGACTGAACGATTATCTGTCCGCCCACCTTAGGGCGTCTCCGTAAAGTATCTATCTATCTATCCATCCATTGATCTGTAGCAATAACTACCGGAGCCAAAGTCTGCGGTTGGATGCCTACATGTCTAATCTCTAAGGACGATGTTCTTAAGTCGCTTTTCTAGATAATATATATGTATCAAACTTGCGGACGCCAGTGGATACGTGACGTGCCTTTTCGCTATTAATTATTAATTAGAAAATTAGGATCAGCGTCTCTATAGTGGGATGCAGCATTAGATTATATAGGAGGGTCGTTACGTGACTGCATGGTAGAAGACATCGTAGGCTCAAAACTGACACTCGTACGTATTTGAGCCGCTATCTATTATTAAGTCAGTTGGTCTTAGCTGATCCAGAACCCTCGATAACATCAGCGAGAAAGTTTCAGTTCTAGTATTGCCCAGTAAATGTACTACTATAATTCCAATTGGAGGCCTCATAAACCCATAAAGTTTGAAGGCAGTGAAACCGCAGTGTCTGAATTATATCTTCACCGCTCACCATCTATGACAAGCTACATGGCAGTATAATCACACACACTGTTTTTTCCCTAGCATTGAAACACTCTGAATCACTCAGGCAAAACTGATGTGGAACACAAGAGCTCAGGGGAAGATAGAAAAAAAATGGACAGGCCGCTACATCAGCCGATGTTGCTGGGATCAGGTTAGAGTAGCCTTCAATCCCGTTGGTTGGCTGCTGTGCCAGCGAGTCTGGTACTCCCCGTCTCCCTACCTCTCTCTCTCTCTCTCTCTCTCTCTCTCTCTCTCAGACCGACTCGCTCCTTCATCGCTAAAAAACCATGCAGTCAATCTGCGGCGCCGCAGTTTTATTCCTCATCAAATCTGCCGCATCTTTCCCCCTGCTAGATCGGCCATCCCCTGACCAAGCCCTGTCAGATTATCCGCGTTAGCACATTTCTGTCCGGTATTAAATTTTCATTTGGTTTCTGATTTTTTAAAAAAATCAAAGAAGCAAAAAAAGCAAAAAAACTTAATCCGCGGCCATGCTTATTAACCGGCGTAACAGTTTTGACAGGTGAGTGCAAAGAGAGGGCATATTAATCAAATTATACATTTCTATATAATCGATTCCCTGAGAACATTCTCTTGACTTGGAGATTTATTTAAGTCTAAACTATTATACGTGACTTAAATTCATACTGTGTAATACGAATTTAGTGTGTTTTAGATGACCATATGTGCAAAAATAATTGCTATACGGATAGATATTTGTGAAGAGATATTTCAGAGACCTGGCATTGACAGGTTAAACAGAGCGGGTGATCATGGTAGGCACTGGCAATTTTGGGCTCAACTCTATGCAATAACTTTTATGGATTTTCTGCCAGAAATTCAATTAGATTGACAACATTCACAGAAGCTATCAGTTTTATTGCTCACGATGCTGGATAGTTGGCCTTTGTCGTTGATATTACTGTGACTTTAATATTGCCCTTTAGTTAGTTAGTTAGTTAGTTAGTTAGTTAGTTAGTTAGTTAGTTAGTTAGTTAGTTAGTTAGTTAGTTAGTTAGTTAGTTAGTTAGTTAGTTAGTTAGTTAGTTAGTTAGTTAGTTAGTTAGTTAGTTAGTTAGTTAGTTAGTTAGTTAGTTAGTTAGTTATTTAGTTAGTTAGTTAGTTAGTTAGTTAGTTAGTTAGTTATTTAGTTAGTTAGTTAGTTAGTTAGTTTAGTTAGTTAGTTAGTTAGTTAGTTAGTTAGTTAGTTAGTTAGTTAGTTAGTTAGTTAGTTAGTTAGTTATTTAGTTAGTTAGTTAGTTAGTTAGTTAGTTAGTTAGTTAGTTATTTAGTTAGTTAGTTAGTTAGTTAGTTTAGTTAGTTAGTTAGTTAGTTAGTTAGTTAGTTAGTTAGTTAGTTAGTTAGTTAGTTAGTTAGTTAGTTTAGTTAGTTAGTTAGTTAGTTAGTTAGTTAGTTAGTTAGTTAGTTAGTTAGTTAGTTAGTTAGTTAGTTAGTTAGTTAGTTATTTAGTTAGTTAGTTAGTTAGTTAGTTAGTTAGTTAGTTAGTTAGTTAGTTAGTTAGTTAGTTAGTTAGTTAGTTAGTTAGTTAGTTAGTTAGTTAGTTAGTTAGTTAGTTAGTTAGTTAGTTAGTTAGTTAGTTAGTTAGTTAGTTAGTTAGTTAGTTAGTTAGTTAGTTAGTTAGTTAGTTAGTTAGTTAGTTAGTTAGTTAGTTAGTTAGTTAGTTAGTTAGTTAGTTAGTTAGTTAGTTAGTTAGTTAGTTAGTTAGTTAGTTAGTTAGTTAGTTAGTTAGTTAGTTAGTTAGTTAGTTAGTTAGTTAGTTAGTTAGTTAGTTAGTTAGTTAGTTAGTTAGTTAGTTAGTTAGTTAGTTAGTTAGTTAGTTAGTTAGTTAGTTATTTAGTTAGTTAGTTATTTAGTTTTACACTCTGTAGATTGACGGACGAAACCGCAAATGCATTATAAATTGATCCCAAACGTTACTCGGGAACCGCAGCATATTGTGGGTGCACTACACTGCATTTAAAAGCATTTTTCGACTCAGTGACAGAAAAAACACAAAAGCATTAACTTTTAAATCGATATAAATCTTACCCCATGTTTTCAGTTGTCTGTCGCGTTGTTTTAGTTTTGACGTCAATCTAAATAATGGAAATCATAATGGAAATCATACCACATTTTCATCAGAAGGATTACAGCCTTGGTTTAACTCCCATGCATAATATTCTCTTAATTCCTATGTGCTAATCCTTTACCGGCTCGAAAATTCTGTCGGACTATAACTTGTTTATGATTAAAAAGTTCCAGTAAAACTCTCTCCTCGCCTCGCACTTGAAAACTCCCCCCCCTCCATTGGAAAACTCCGCATCAAAATTAAGGAAGCAGCTTTCAAGAATTCAAGCAGCTAAAGGTTAATTGAAAAATCGCTTCTCCTAACCATTCATTGAAAGAGATTTCTTTTAGGACGAAGAAAAATAAGAAGAGAGCGAGCAGGTGAAGGGAGAGAGTTGAAGATCGAGATGGTTGAAGAATAATTTCTAAAGAAAAATTAAGTCATTAATTTGTGAAGGCGTTGTCAGTTGAATAGCATCCAGGCAAGCTAAATTGGCCAGTTTACGTGAATGGGCTCTCGTGTCCACAAAGAGTGGGCAGTAGCCACATCCCAGAAGAGGATTTTAACTTTACAAATAGAAAACTGTAAAATGCTTTTACTGGGATAACTGTCAAATCGTTACCGAATAAAACAAGTGCACGCAAATCGTCCAAGCATTCAATCAAACTATACTAAGAATTATACGCTGTATGGAATGAAAAATCATTTAAATAGTGCACTTTTATTGCCCCATCAAGCGCCGCTCTCCAAATTCTGAAGCGCATCTACATTTCCTAATTTTCTGGTCGCTCACATTAATAGAACTCTTCGCCAAAGTCAGACCAGTACGCTGAGTTGCTCCGATCAACCAAAACCTCCAGGCCTTTCACTTGAACAAAAAAACTTTCGCGATAAAGTTTTTTTTTGGTGCATGGAGTGGAACGATGGAGAATGGAAGAGTCTGACTAAAAAACCTCCAGTGAATCTCCGGAAGCTGCAAGAGAGACTGAATGAGAGAAACGGGGGCTGTGTGTGTGGTCGAAAGGAAGGGGACACAGAACAAACTTCTTTTTACAGCACCCTGCGGGATCTGCTCCAGTTAAACTGACTCAGTCTGCCTCGATCAGCTTGCCGCGGTTTTGCATCAGTTTACCCTGGCTACGAAGGAGTACTGAAAAACTTTTCCAAACCCATTGTTTCCCTGGCCTGTCAGTTGTGGCTTCGCCTCGCGAGTAGCTTCGGGGATTTTTTTCTCGAGGTAGAATAAAAACGGGACAATTCAAAACGCATGCAGGGACTGACATGCAGAAGAAAGGCTCCCCAGATTTATAAAACTTTTGCATAAAAAAACGATGAAGTTCTTTGTTAGTTACTCCAGTTTTTGCTTCGCATCAGTGTGATTCAAATGCTGTAATAATTGTACCCAATAGCAACTCTAATCAAAACACACAAAAAACTGATTACCAAACGAGTTGAAACCAGATTTATCTAGATAAATTATTAAAAAAATCATCTTAAGCCCTTAAAACACTACTAAAGAAAAGTAGAAGCAAAGAAAATGAGCTACTAAAATGCTGAGACTATAATCTCGTGATTGGCTTGCACAAACACTCGTTTCACTGGACTCAGATAAAAATTTGCAACCAATGAAGCAAAAGGAAATTTCTTGAATAAAATGGCGAACAAACTGTTGGAATGGTTGTAAGATAAATGCATGTGTACATACACACAGTTTACAATTTTTTTTTCAAAACGCTACTTCAAAAGTAGAAAATGTCGTCATCTAGAAGCTTGGTTAGAAATGCTGTTAGAGGTCGCAAGGCAGCACCAATACGCGCCGGCAGTTCTGAGTGAGTGCCTCGTTATTGCTCATCAGACATTAAAAGTACATGGAGGTAACTAAATTGTAGCCTCTCATTTTCTATTCTTCTATTTTTTCTTAAAAGTACTTAGGTTTAACTTAAACTGGAGGGTCCTTACTCGTATGAGCAGAAATCCAAGTTGTGCAAAAAAATTTTTTGAGTTGCGTAAACTATATATTTTACAGAATGTTCTTTTTCATGTACTTGACAAACCAATGAGTTGTCTCAGTCTGGTTCCAATTAGAGCGAGAGGTCTCCACTCGACACTGGGACGGAATCAATTTGAGTGTCACGCACTTGGTTGTAGCTGTGGTTCAATTTTTTTCGTGCAATTTACCCGTAACTCATTATGAACAATACAGCTCATAGTTTCACGGTTTTTTATTTTTAATTGCTTTAGCGTACTCAAAAAGCCACGAATGTTAACTCCATAAGCAGTCACACTATGATGGTATTTTCTTGCACCTTAATTTTAGGATACGTAGCTAAGGGAAATAAGTATCAAATCAGCTTTAATTTGGGTTACAAAGATCGCCACACACTAACTTGATTTATTATTATTATTACAATTTGCGCACGCCATACGGGTTGCTGATTTTTTATGTGAATAGGGTTAATATTTGTAGTAAAAAATAAATGCAAAAAAAATTTCAATTTTGTAAACCACGTGTGAATTCAAAAAAGACAAAATAGATTAAAACCTCAGAGCGGCCACATTCTGATTTTGCCAATTTTCTGTATGTATTTGGCTAATTTGTTGATGATCAGTTCAACATTTTCTTGTACCATAAGAAAAAGACATTTATCTTCCTCTGTTAGCAAGTTAAAGTTAGGTACTTCGTAGGATATCTTCTTGATAAAACTTATCCTATGAGCTCTCTATTCATTCCAAGGACACTTAAATATAAAGTGAACTTCATTTTTAACCTCTGATTTACATTTTGGACACAGTGTATTTTCATAGGGTATTTTCTTAGAGTTGCCAGTGTTCGTCTATAGCTCATCGTACTCAGGGTTTGCTGTGACTTGTATGTACTTTTCTGGGTCGCTACTTTCCTTAAACTGATCCACCTTCTGCCTCCGATGCATTTAAAACTGAAATTCATGACTCAGATTGATTAACCAACCCCTCTGATTCCCAATTATAAAGCGATGAAAACAACGAGGCCGGCGGCAACAACACGAAGGAGCCGATGCTGATTGAAGACGGCGGCCGAACCATCGATCCGAGCGGCGGCTCCGGCAACCGCGGCTCTGCTGGCGGTCGTCAAAAAGGCTCGTCTCAATCAGCATCTGGGCCTCATAATCGCCAGGGCAGCTGCCTGAGCAGGCTGATGGCAACCATTCTAGAGCCCGAGAACATGCTCGTCACCCTGACTGTGCTCTCCGTTGTTCTGGGCATCTTCATTGGCTTATTGGCCCGACTGGCTCTGCCAGGAGAGCGCGCAATGATGCTAATCGGCTTCCCTGGCGAGCTGCTCATGAATATGCTCAAAATGCTCATCATTCCGCTAATTGTATCGTCACTAATTTCTGGTGAATTTATTATTTTTAATAAATGAATTTTAATTTACAGTTTCTCCGGCGTTAGATCTAGGTAGAATGAGGGTACACTGGCTCAAAATTATAAGTTACTTGACTAGCTAGCGTAAAATGGTTGGAAAATTTTAAACTTAGAGTGCGTACATTGAGGGAAGGAATATTTCTGTACGCAGCATTAGCCCATTAAGTATGTACATTGATTGGGATGAAAAATTTAGCACACATGTACATTGCGCAAGCGTGCTTAAGATACTTTTTTGATGCAAGCATGTAACAAATTTGATACACAGTACGATTCTGAAGAAAATAATTATTAAAACAAACCCCGTTAAACAAAACAACCTATCAGGACTTTCAAGCCTAGATGCTAAATCCTCCGGAAAAATGGGCTCGGTCGCGCTTTTGTACTACTTTTCAACCACCATGGCAGCTGTGATTCTCGGCATTATCCTTGTAATCACCATACATCCTGGCAGTTCTGATATTAAGAAGAAAACTCCTGGCGAGAAAATTACGGCTAGACGGATGCCAAGCACATTGGATTCGTTTCTCGATTTGTTTAGGTACGTATTTGTATATTTTTTGTTTATTTTGCTTCTAGTAAGTGGTATTGCTACAAGAAGGCAAAAGAAGACTGGGGCACTACTGGTGTGGTAGCTTTTTGACACGCGCTTACATGTTGGATTCTCGTTTCTGTTCAATACATTCCAGAAACATGTTCCCCGAGAACCTAATCGAAGCCTGTTTCAAACAAGTTGCTACGGAGACTGTTGAAGTTAATACGACATTTCTGAATAAAACAACGAACTCAACTGATTGGATGATGGTTGAGAGTAGCAAAGTAACGAGCCTGTTGTCAACCAACGTTCTGGGTAAGAATTTATTTCCTATAATCTGAAACGAATAACCTTTATTCATTTTTTTTAAATAACACTCTTCCAGGTCTGGTGTCATTTTCAATCTTTTTCGGCCTCATAATTGGACAAATGGGCGACCAGGCACTACTCATGGTGCAGTTCTTTAATATCATGAACGACATAATTATGCGCATGGTCAAGATTATCATGTGGTAAGTTGCTAGATCACTGATGTCTAAATCAACGGAAGAACCAGAAAAAAAGGTAGCAAAAGAAGTTTCGAAAAAAGTCACATTTCCCTAAAAGCATCGATATCAATAAAATCTTAGTCTCATAAATTTTTTTCATAAGGCCATTATTTTACGTACAATAAATTTTTCTTTCAAAACCGGAAGAAAAGCAGAAAAAAAGAATACTGTTGGATTAGACATTTCCAATGCTTTTCATAAATTTGATCACGACTTATTGGAAACGTACGCATTGAACAATATCCTGTTCTGGTCTAGAAAGTTAATTGTACTTTTAACGAGGAATCAGCCGATCGATTGGAAAAGCAGTTATTGTTTACTCTGACCTGAGTATTAACATTGACAGATATTCAGATCGTTCAATTTATTCTAATTTAGCTTGCTACATGCAGTTATACATGGTAGTTTGATGTGATACTCACATGTAGCTTGATTAACTTGCATTTTCTGATACATAAAAAACCCTTTGCAGGTACTCTCCAATCGGTATTTTCTTTCTGATTACCAGCAAGATTCTACTAATTAAAGATTTGACCTCGACAGCTCAGAGTCTCGGTCTGTACATGATCACCGTGATTTTGGGCCTCATCATTCACTCCTGCCTCACGCTGTCCTTGTCATTCTTCGTCATGACGCGCAAGAATCCGTTGACATTCTTTCGCGGAATTTTCCAAGCCTGGATCACGGCGTTGGGCACCGCTTCGTCGGCTGCCACCCTGCCGATCACGTTTCGCTGCCTAGAGGAAAACAACGGCATTGACAAGCGCGTGACTCGGTTTGTACTGCCAATCGGAGCTACTGTCAACATGGACGGTACGGCGCTATACGAGGCTGTTGCTAGCATTTTTATTGCTCAGGTCAACGATGTACCGCTGAACTTCAGTCAGATTGTCATTGTCAGGTAGTGTATTTTCCATTTGTTTAATGCTTGAATTAGTAAAAGTTATTGTACGTAAAATAATGGCCTTATGAAATAAGGTCAAATCCAGAAATCGATCTTAACCGAGTTAAAAAATACTTTAAAAACACAAAGTGACTTCTTAGTTTAGTGCTCGCGTTAAATTAGTTAAAGATCTGCTAGACTCATTGATTTTAGATGAAAGTGTGGGGTGGCTAAATAGAGGGCAATGATGTGCAAGGGGTTAAGGTTACGCTTTGAGTTCATTCACAACTACGTTTTGATGGTTTGTGAGAAGTGGGCTAGTGTTCATGACGAGCGTTAGGTGCGCTCGCACTGCAGTCTCTCCACATGCTCCTCTTTTTGGTTAAAATAATAGTAATAAATAAATTTAGACACCTGACCTTTCGACCAGATGTACAGCTCACGGCACAGCCGCAGCTAGTTGCGCGGCGCATCCGAGGGCTGTGTACAGCTGCTCAGTCCTTACGGACTGGAGGGGCCGCAACACCCACTCTAAATTTACCCAGCTCAAACTGGTAACCGATCTCAGCTGAGTGAACTAAAGCAATGCGGGATTAAGTGCCTTGCTCCAGGGCACAAATTGTCTCCTAGAGCCGGGGCTCGAACCCACGACCTTCCAGTCATAAGGCAGGCGCCCTAGCCACTAGGCTACAACTCCTCTCTCAACAAACTTTGTTATCAGGTAGAAAGTTTATCGCGTAATAAGGCCAAAATAATTAAAACTGAATATAAAATTTTAAAATCCGGAACCCCCAAACCCGGTACTAAAACCCGACCAGGAAACCCGAACCTGGACACCTACCCCCGAACCTCGAACACGGTACCAAAACCCGACCCGAAACCCGACCCTACCCCGAACCCCGAACACCCCTATTAAAAATCAATATGCTAATCAAAAATCTCACTTAAAACTCAACGGCCTCACACAGCCTGACTGCCACCCTCGCGGCCATCGGAGCGGCCAGCGTGCCCAGCGCCGGCCTGGTCACCATGGTGCTGGTTCTGTCGGCCGTCGGTCTACCAACTGACGACATTTCGCTGATTTTAGCCGTCGACTGGCTGCTGTAAGAATCTGTCTGTTAATCGATAAACATTTTTGGTTTGCGAAACAATATTATTAGATCCGAGAACATTTAAACAATGTAACCGCAGTACTAATATGGAGCGAAAATATCCAGCCTAAACTTGCGGAGAAATAGCAGAGCAGTGTGTTATAATCAATCTCCAGGCACGCACCAACAGCCTCATCAAATTATGCTCAAATTCCAACCGCCCATACACGCGTGTATTATGAAGGCCTTTTAGCATGGCCATCATTTTTACTTGACGGAGATTTAAGTAGACTTTTCCCCTCGTCTGGATGTGGAGGCACCGAGTTCGAAATTCGCCCTTGAATATCGCCCCGAAGCATCTAAGTAACAGGGGATGAAAGGGAAGTCTTTTGCTAGAGCTTGTCTGTTGATTTTTTTGCCGTCCCATCCATCTCAGCTCTGCCTTCCCAATGGCAAGCAACAGACCTCAAACTGCACCTCTGAGGCCCTTCGGGCGTTGTTTCAGACACGCGAACAATAGTTAATCAAGGCGATAAAGTTGTCCTGGCATTCACAATTGAGATAACGAGTATATGGTTAAGAGCTAGAAGAACAATATATTAACCTGTTTCGCTTGCTTAATGAATTCTGTTGCTTAGTTACAAAACTCGCATACCCAGCATTTTGGAGTTACTAAGTTACCTTACTTTGGTTGGGCTTCCTGAAATCTGATTTCGCAAAACTCCCACAAAGTTAACCAATAAATTTTGAAAACTTATTTGTCTGCTCAGAGACCGGATGAGAACTTCCATCAATGTTGTCGGCGACGCCTTCGGGGCCGGCATAGTGGACCATTTCTGTCGCGAGGAGTTGCGCAAGCAGGATGCCGAGGCGGCTGCCGAGGCTCGCCAGGCCATGGAAGCTGCCGCAGTTGCCATGGAAACAGCTTCATTTGGTGGCGGAGGCTCCAGACGGCCGAGCGATTGTCGACAGCCTCGTCGACTCAGCGTGGCTGCCGCCTTGCAAATCAACGAGCAGCACCAGCAGAGAGGTCTGTACCCGGTTGTTGCCATAGAAACCGCTGCCAACGCCGCTGCTGGCGCAAATTCCGCCAGACAGCGGTCGCTAGGCAACGAGCTGCGAGTGGAGCACCCAATTTACTAAATAAGAATTATGATCAGGCCTGTTTATTTAGGCTACACATCATTAAAGTTTGGTTACAATTACCTTAAACCAGTAGATGAACACGAATTTTTATCTCGAAGTGAAGCCATTTAACTACAAAAATCCCAGTACTGTCTGACAAATTCATTTTAATATCACAATCGACGATGCACCTGTAGATTCAATCTTTATTTTATCGGCACGTTTTTTATAATTCTACTAGAAATCATCCTAAAAATTCATGCTTATTTTCCTGAACACACTGTCTCATTTCTCTCTCCCTCCGGAGTTTTTGTTGGGGGCCTTATTCTAATGCAGTTATCAACTTGCTACTTATGATAGGCGGATCAAGTAGCTAGCGGGGAATTTATTTTTGTTTTAAACAAGAAGACACACTCACAGGCTATTGCTATTGCCTTGTGCATGCTAACAAAATTTTTGTTGATCCCACGGATATTAACCACGGATTTTTATTGGCGCAAAAAACTGCTCATAACGGCACACTTTTTGCCCCATGTCATACACCGCATTACCGTTCTAATAGCTAGAAAATTTCAACTTAAACCTATGCTACAGTATAAACAGCTTCACAGCTCATGAAAATTGAAGCTTATAGTTACAAATTAGTTGTACTTTCATAGCAGAGGTATAAACAATTAGTGACTATTTAAAGTAGTTAAAAAGCAGTAATACTCTAGGAATTTGCTGCCTTCTGCGTAAAACTGTGCATGTGACTAAGGTATGCAAATATCGAACTAATCATTAATTATTATTCAGAGCAAAGCAGACATTCCTGAAAGCCATTACTTAGGGTCTATTAGATATTATCCCTAACTGAGTAAATTCACTAATCCGTGATATTTTCTCCCGTGTTGTGAATCAGACATGCTATAGCTTTATGTATGGACTAGTTTTTTTGCTGTTTTGCTAAAAGCGCTTTGGCTTGCAATAACGCTTTTGCAGAAATTGAATTTTACCCACCTTGCTATAAATGGTTGCCCCAGCCTGCATATAATCAATTTTATTGCAACACCTCCCATTTTATCGCACGCACGCAATGCAGCTGCACCGCTACAACATGACTGAGGAGGGCTCTTCCGCACTTCGGACTTGGAGACAGGCGTCACCGCAACCTTAATAGATTTGGATGCAGACTTCAGGACAGGTTTGACGCACTGTATTAGAGTAAGCTAGAACAAAACCTCTTGCGCACAGTTAAAAGTGATGGAGGGAGAGAACCTTGAATGTCTATCTTGATCTTAATTTATTCTGTGAAATATTTTTTTACATTTTTAAACGGCTTTTCACTGAATTAAAGTGAAACTCTAACCATACTATATTAGGATTTTTGCAATTCACCATGTGAATATGATCGGCCCACTGTTTCTTCATTTTTTACCCTTTTTAGAACAAAAATTAGCATAGCAACAATTTCTTAAACCATTTATTTTTTTAACTGTTTAATGATTCGCTTTGTCTTGTGTATGTATAATAGCTCTCGTAGTTTTATTCCATGAATCTTAACAAAAACAAGAAATTCTAACGAATTTAGGACAGATACTTGAGCAAAATGCAATACTTATCAAAAAAAAATTATTTGGTTTGTACTGTGAACAATTCAAAGCTGAAAAATCACAAAGTAGAAACAGAATTGTACATTTTGTAAATATTTTTCCGACTTAAACTTTCTATTAATGTTATATCATATTTTCATCTGACTATATAGATACTCGCATCTAGCAACACACATCATTTAATCTATACCCAAAATTGATCTAAACATTTCTCTCTGTTGTGAATATTGAGCCATTAACCACAAAAATTGTTTACGCAACTGTCGAAACCAATTATTTCAGAATTGGTTAGTTAAGTTTGACCCATTTTTGTTATTCAATCCCACGAGCCGAGCTGTCATGTAATATTTATGCTTTCCTTGTCGTAAAATGTTCAAAGGGTTATAATTTTTATCTGCAATATTTTAGTTAGAGATAGCTATTAGTAAACAGAAACGTGCATATAGCCCATTAACAATATCTTCTTAATGTCAGTAAGGAACAATAAGGACGCTAAGCTGGACAATTTTAAGGTGGACTATTTTTATAAGTTTGACCTGAATTTTTTTCCATCTTCATCTGTGATTTCATCATATAAAAAGTCCTAAATTGTAAAATATCCCTAACCAGATTTTTCTAGCTATTCAAATGGTCATTTAAAATTCTGACTCCAATAAACTACTAGCAACGGAAATGACGTACTCCACGTCATTCGCTGAAAAGATAGACGATTTTTTAATTTGGGGGAAATATGGTATGCAAACAAATGTAATTACTCACACGCTTATTTTTTTAGGAAATATGATTCCATAAACTTAGATTAGACGTAAGGTTTTTTGTGTTGAGTATTTTTTTTAAAACTTTTTATTCTGTAGTTTTAGAATAATATTATTAAAAATCTGGTTCGGTTTTCAATTTTGACGAAGTGTTTGAGATCAGTCTGACATGTAAGAAACAAAAAATATTTTACTCGACAAAAAACGATTTGGAGGTATCTGTTGTTGTCTATTGTAAATCAAGCATTCTGTATACCAAACGCTTTTGTGCAGTTATTAGTATTACTTCGACACGCAGGCCCCCTCAGCACATTTTTGATTTTTGTAAGTTTTGTCTTACGTTGGATAAATTTAATTCCTATTGTAATACAGGCATTGTTCAAATTACTTTTTAGAAACAATTTCAGTTGGAAAAAATACTCGATTAAAATGTTGACAAAATCTCACTGTTTAGAATCGCTAAAAACTATTAGCGAAGAGAAATTGCAAAAAATATTTAGATGTTTCAAGTATTTCTAGTTAAAGGCGATACGCAGTCAAAAATTAATTATTTTCTGGCGATCCATACTTTAGCTGTGTGCTATTTTGAACTATAATTGATCATAGTTTTACTCTATCAGCAATATATCTCAATCTCATAGCAACGGATGAATTTCTTTGAAAACGAATTTATTGCTGAATTATTATTTTAAAATATTGTAACTATTCCCAGTAGGGAGAAATCGGTTGCTATGACTTGAGGCTAAAATTCAACATGTTTTATGTTTTTAGAAAACGAAGAACTGATTTTAAATTAGAATAGAAGATGATTCTATTCGATATTTTAATTTTGATGGTCATTAATTAATGATTATGCGAGCTGTACACTTTTAAACGGACACTATTCTGTGTACATTAAAACAACTGCTCCGAAAGTGAAATGCTATGTTATTGTTGATCAATAATTTTTCCAAAACGTTAACACAAATTTATAATGTGGAAAAGCTGCACTATTTTTTTCTCTATTTTCTATTTTGCTCTTTTTAATGCACATTTAAAAGTTATTTATGAATTATTAAAGCATTATTATTCTTTAAACTTTCTTACAACGATTTTAGCTTAGTCTCTCAGATCTTCGGATTTTAGAGACACGCTATATACGATGGTCATTGTCCTTATCGAAGCAAGTTTGCATTCTCAATGAATTGAACGACTTGCTTCGCGTATTTCTTTTTTTCATAGTGCATCATATTTTGTCACTTTATCATAAAGATTAACTTAATTTTGTAGTTTACAAAATAAATAATGATTTTGCACCTCGGAATTCAGTTGCTTTGTTATTTTTTCACTTTTTATAACGCCCACCATTTTTTACTTCAAGAAATTAACGTTCCAAAAACTCGTTTTTTATGGATCAGCAGTAATGTACTATTAAGCTTATCAAAGTTCTATTCGTCAGCTTTAATAAATCCAAAGGAAGTATAAAATCTTCTGGTTGTTCAAAAAGAGCTTCTTTTGCATTTTCTTCAAGTTCTTTTACTTAACTGCTATAATTTAAACAAAGAGAAAAGTAGATATATTTTAGACGCGTAACCTTCAAAACGTCACAGTACTGTGTATACATTACGTTACTCTAGTGGCAAAAATATAGTCTAACGTACGGTTTTGCAAGTTTTAAATAGGAGAAATTCTGATTACTTAGGCACGAAAGTTGGATGAGTGTAAAAATATATTGTGATTAAAACTATAAAAAATTTTCTGTCAAAATTTTGCATTAAAATTTTAGTATATAAATGTGTATTTTATGCCAATTAAACTAAACGTATCAGGATTCAATCTAGCTCGTAAAAAGTGTCTATGGTAATGATAAATTTAGCTGATATTTTACGCTTCCGAAAATTACACTTTAAAAATGCCTCATGCGGAAAGTAAATTTACGTTAAGGAAGTATTCCAAGGTCAAGAAAGTCCTTTAATAACAGCTATACTTTATAGTAGTTTGTAAAAAAATTGATATTCTTTACAAAAAGCGAATTACAAGCAAAGAAAAGAAAGATGTTTCCAGCAAACCAGGAGAAAAAAGATGACCAAATCGAGTCAAATGCGAGGTTGCCTAGAGAAGAATTACAGCGAGAGGAATTCAATATCGCGCAGGTGACTGATGAGCAAATCGAAGAAAAGAAACCCGTGAAACTGCAGGAATTACCAATAGTACAGCGCGAGCAGCAGCAAGCTAGTCTACAGGATCCACCAGTTCCGGTCAGTGCCTGCGGACCCGGCGGTTTCTTTAGACAGCGGGACAATATCCTAACAATTTTTACTGTCCTGTCTATAGTGCTTGGCTGCACTACAGGCATATTGCTTCGCAAAGCCAATCTAGACAGTAGAGACATACTTCTAATCAGTTTTCCGGGTGTTTTGTTTATGAATATGCTCAAGATGATGACCATACCTTTGGTGGCTAGTTCGTTAATTTCTGGTGAGTTTAAAATATAATGCTTGACAATTGACAATTAGTGAATTGAGGTTTTATTATTGGGATCTCGCAAAACGACTTTGTATACAAAGTACATGAATATTTTTTGACAAGTAAATCAAAAAATGTAAAATTTGAAATAATAAACGACTCCAACGTGAATTAGCGCAATTTAATTTATTTTAGCCTCCCTTACTGTCACTTATTTGATACCTTCTGTCTCCTTCCAAGCCATGCGGTGCACTTTTCTCTCCTAAGATTAGCGTTTTAAGTCTTAGTTTCCGTTATTTTTTTCAGGAGTCCAGTGAAATGGATTCAATTTTCTGAGGAACCTTGACATAGTGGGAAAAGTCTTTAGTTTTGGGGTCAAGCAGCTACTCAGGTAGCACTCGAGTGCTAGCATGTCTTCGAAAGTGTAATAAAAGTATTGGAGCTTAGGATATTTTTCTACTCTTGTTTTTCAGTATGAGTTTCATGAGTTTCGGCTCTTGGTTAAAAACATCCTGGGTCCTTTAGAACCATCTTTTGCATTATAGCTTTTGCAGAATTTAGCCATTTGTTTTGACTATTAGTGCTTGTTCAATAAATTATTTTCCCCGAAAAATGCCATACGAACAGAGAGCATGGGGTTTACAGTCATCTATACCCTCTGACCTCCATTTACGTTTCAGGCATTACTAATCTCAACAACATATCGTCTGGAAAAATCGGAGTTATAACTCTGATTTATTACATACTTACGACATTCAGCGCCGTAATATTGGGCATCGTTTTGGTTATTTCCATTCATCCAGGCGGTAGGTTCAAAAAAACTGACGAAGCTATTGACAGAGCCGCGAAAAGTTATAAAGATATGGACGTTTTGCACACCATGCTAGATCTCATACGGTGAGTGTTGACACTTTTAAGTTTTATGATACCTTAAATCTTTTTAATTGAGCTGCAAAAATCCACGAGACACTACTGATCATTGGTCAAAAATCTTAATAAAATTGTCTGAGATATGAAGCCTTTTTCATCTCAAACTTGGCACGTTATACTGCCATGAGGATAACTCGAAGATGCCTCAGAATCAACGGTACATTTCCTTGCTTCGCCAGCTCAATGTTGCCTTTAAAAAAGGACCCATAACTAACTTAAGAGTCACCAACTATACAGTTTTGATAATTGACTAATATAAACTATCATGGTAATCACTCTATATCCAACAGCTGTATTATCTATAGTTATAAGGGGGGCGAGTGGCTCGGCGGTCTAGCGCGTTGTGCCTTGTGTGCCAATCATCCAGGTTCGACCCCACATTGTAGGTTGGCTATTTTCCCTAGCGCGGTTTCATGTGCAGGGTCACATTGATTTGGGGCCTTGAGCACGAATTGGTTGGGCTATGGTCAGTTGTGCAATTTACGCTCATAAGGGGCAACCCCCCCCCCCAAGGCATAGAGAGTGTACATTCCTGGAACCACCGCTTGTACACCCTATGTGAGTGCGTGACTGGGTGCCGGCATGTGTGTGTGTGTCTATGCCTGCATACCGTATTTAGTGTGACTGAACGCGCTTCAGGAGTCAGCGCAATGGACAGTCATGCCCAGTCGCTAGTTGTGGGACGATGTCGCTTTAAGCGTCAAAGTGCCTACAGCCCTCAGATGCTGTGTGTGTCTATGCCTGCATATCGTATATGTATGCCTGCAATACTGAGTGAGGTCTCAGATGCTGTAGGCCACTTTGAGATTTTTAGATTTCTTACTAGCTCTTCGGTGCCCCCCCCAGGGGGGCGCAGACAGGCATTTTAAATCACTCATGTACTCAACTGAAATCTCCCTAAGCTGCTAGAAAATCTCTGCAGCAAAATTAAAGTCTCCCTAAAAGCATAATATCCTTCCGTGTGTATTCAGAAAATCTAATGAAAGTCTTCCCGAGCAATTAGTTAATTGCCCCGAGCACTTGAAAAATCTCCCAACCAGCTAGATAATCTTTCCGATCCCCCAATCAAATAGAAACTTTCCCCGGGCAGTTGAAAATCCCCTAAGCAGACCGAAAAGCCCCCAGAGAAGAAAAATCTTCGGGTAAAAAATACCCCCCCCCACAGACAGAGAATTCCCCAACCAGACAAAAAATCCCAAGCAGAAAAAAGTCTCATGAGCAGTTGGAAACTTTACCCGAGGCAGTTAAAAAAACTCATGGAGCATTTAGAAACCCCCCTCGAGCAGTCCGAAATCACCCAAGCAGTTAGAAATCCCCCAATAAGATAGAAAATTTGTCCAAACAGTAAGAAATCCCCTAAGCAGACAGAAAATTTCCATGAGCAGCTAGAATATCCCCATCAAGCAGTTAGAAAATCTACCCGAGGTAGTTAGAAAAACTCCTCATGCGGTTAAAAATCTCCCGGACCATTTAGAAAATCCCCCTCAAGCAGTCCGAAAACTCGCAAGCAGTTAAAAATCCCTAATCAGACAGAAAAGTTCCTCCAGCAGTTAGGAAATCCCCAAGCAGACTGAAAATCTCCCTGAGCAGTTAGACAATCTCCTTCAATCAGTCCAAAATCACCCAAGCAGTTAAAATTTTTTTCGAGCAGCCGAAAAATCTTCCTCCAGGATAAGGTAGAAAACCCACGAACAGAAAAAATCCCCCCAGCAGTTAGAAAATCCCTTTTGAGAAGTCGGAAATTCCAATCAAATATAAACTTTCCCCAAGCAGTCAGAAATCCCCAAAACATAGAAAAAACTTTTGCGAGCAGTCTGAAAATCTTTCCCCAGCAGTCAGCTAGAAATCCCCTCAAGCCGACGGAAAAATCCCTCCAGCAGTTAGAAAATCCCCTTCTAGGAGTCAGAAATCCCCCAATCATAGAGAAAATTCCCTGAGCAGTCAGAAACCCCAAGTAAACAGAAAATTCCCCAAGCAGACTACCCAAACATTTATAAAATCCCCTTTGAGCAGTAAGAGGATATCCTCGAAGCAGACAGAAAACTTCCCTTAGCAATTAGAAAATCTTCCCAAGCAGACAGAAAATACCCTTCGAGCAGTCATACATCGCCTAAGTAGTTAAAAAGTCCTCTTCGAGCAGTTAGAAAATCTTCCCAACCAAGCAGAAAATCTCCCCGAGCATTTAGAAAGACCCTTCGAGCAGTCAAAAATCCTCCAAGAAGTAAAAAAGTCCAGTTCGGGCAGTCAGAAATCCCCAAATCAGGTAAAAATTATTCCGGAGCTGTTAGAAATCCCCCAAACAGACAAAAAAGTTCCCGGGCAGTAAAAATCTCCCAGAGCAGTTAGAAAAACCCCCTGCAGCATTAAAAAATCCCCAAGTCAACCAAAAAATTCCACGAGCAGAAAAAATCGCCCAAGCAGTTAGGAAATTCCCCTTGCGGCATTCTCAGAAATCCACCAATCCGATAGAAAATCACACCGAGCAGTTATAAATTCTCCTTGAGCAGACAGATAATCCCCTAAGCAGACAGAAAATCTCACTGAGCAATTAGAGAATCTTCCCAAAAAGTTTGACAATACCTTTAAAGCAGTCAGGAATCTCCTAAGCAGTTAGAAAGTCCCTTTCGAACTGTTAGAAATCCCCCACACATAGAAAACTCGAAAGTCCCCTTCGAGTAATTTAGAAAATCTCCCCGAGCAGTTAAAGGTCCCCTTCGGGCAGTTAGAAATCCCCCAAGCATACAGCGAATTTCCCCGAGCAGTCTGAAACCCCAAGCAGACAAAAAATCTCTTTCGAACAGTTAGAAATCCCCCCAGCAGTTTGAAATTCCCCTTCGGGCCGTTAGAAATCCACAATCAGATAGAAAATGTCCCCAAACAGTTATAAATCTGCCAAGCAGACAGAAAAGCTCCCCGAGCATGTAGAAAATCCCTATAAGAAGGCAGAAAATACCAATCGAGCAGTCAAGAAATCCCCTAGCAGTAAAAAAGTTCCCTTGGAAGCACTTAGACATCTCCAAATCAGATAGAAAATTTTCCCGAGCAGTTAGACATCCCCTAATCAGTTAGAAAATTTCCCTGAGAAGTTTTAAATCCCCCAATCAGACAGACAATCTCCCCGAGCATTCAGAAAATACCCTTCTAGCGGTTGGAAAAACTTCCCGATCAGTAAGAAAACCACATTGAGCAGTAAAAAAGTGTCCCAGAACATTTAGAAAATCCCATTTGAGCAGTCAGAAATCCACAAGCAGTTAGAAAGTCTCCCAGCACCCTAACAGTCAGAAAATTTATAAGAGTCGTTAAAAAATCTCCCAAGCAGTTTGCAAATCCCCCTGAGCATCTAGGAAAACCCTAAAAGTGTAGAAAATTGTTCCCGAGCTTCTAGGAAAATCACTACAGCAGATAAAAAATCCTGCGAGCAGGTAGGAAGTTGCTATTTTAACGCCTTATCAAAACACATGCGCTTTAAGAAAATCAAGCTAATCACAATTTAAAATTTGGCAGGCTATCAGACTTACCGATCAGTATCGTGCTCGACGAAGACCTCTTAAACAGCTTTTGCTTCTTTGAAAAGTTTTCTAAATCTAACAGGGCTACAAAAACTAACATTCTTTACTTACTGACTCGAGACATGATTGGCAAATTCACTGCAGAACGGCCCACGACTACTTAAATAAAAATATTTCGCTCAAGCGTCCACACTTTTAAGCCAATTTATTCAATGTGGGCTCTCCAGCTAGGCGAGAAATAATCAATCGCTAATAAAATGTACACAGATCGTTTGAGCAGTTTTTCTATTGCCCTTGTGTACAACCATTAAGCTAGGGCTGGGGCAGTGTACTCTAGCTAGGTGAGAAAATTTATATTCTCTTCTTTCCGGCGCGACAATTTAGCTAAACTTGGAGCAGTGTACTCTAGCTTTATGACGCAACCTTTTCAAATAAAAAATTAGACAGTGCAGAGTTTAAGAATTATTGGGCCCCGAATTTTAACTGAGCACAAAACTTTATGACGCAATCTAAAATAAAATCACCATTCTGACAGTGCCGACTTTGACCTTTGTTAGCCTCGCATTGAAAGCATAGGAAAAACTCGTTTTTCGAATATTTAATCCCCTTCCACTTGGAGCAGAGCTTGCAAACTTTCACCGTCTCATCCTTGAAGAATTTGCAATCTTTTGGAGCAAATTAGATCAAAATCGGTTGAGCCGTTCGAGCTCTACATCGTTACGGAGAAAGCTGCCACAGACAGACAGACACACACACACACATTAGACATTTAGTATAGTAGATTATTGATAGATATAATTCATAATTCATCTGAAGTAAAAAACTCAATTTTCACTGATAGTATTTTTTGAACATGCTTCTGTTTGTTCGCTCCGTGCTGAATTTTTCTCTGAATGGAAGACACTAGAAAAGCCCTTAGGTTTCGACTAATTTCCACTATCAATACACCGATTATAATATCAACATAAAAAATACTTTTCAGAAACCTAATTCCTGACAACATGGTTGAAGTCTGCTTTAGACAAAGTTCAACTGTGGTAACTAAAAAAAACGTGACATTTACAAAACCGGACAATTCAACTGGCTTTAAAGTGACCGAAATCTACAGTCTGAAGTCGGAGGAACAGACCAATGCTATTGGTAAACTTTTTCTTAACAAGACTTTATTCAGTGAAAAATATGTTGCTTGCTCTCAAATATTTTAGAAACCATAAATTTCAGGCTTAGTGTCGGTTTCAATATTTCTTGGAATTGTCATACGACGCATGGGCAAGCAGGCTAGTCTGCTGGTGCGAATTTTCTCTATATTAAATGAGGCTGTCATGGGTATGGTTAAAATAGTTATATGGTGAGTGGTTGCAGTAGTTACCATACTTACCATACAGTTGGCAACTGGAATATTTACTTACCCACGCATTGCAACCTGAGATCATTGTTTTCCTTTTTTTAATGTAGGTACTCGCCAATCGGCATTTTCTTCTTGGTTGTTGGCAAAATTTTGGACGTGGACAATCTGAGCGCCACACTAAGAAGCCTCGGTTTGTACATGGCAACTGTCACTAGCGGACTGGTATTGCACACTTGTGTCACCTTAACTCTGGCCTATTTGGCCCTAACCAGGAAGAATCCTATTACATTTTTGCGGGGCCTTTTTCAAGCCTGGATTACCGCCCTGGGCACCGCTTCGTCAGCCGCTACCCTGCCTGTTACATTCCGGTGTCTGGAAGAAAATAACAAAATTGACAAAACTATCACTAGATTTGTTCTGCCGATTGGGGCTACAGTTAACATGGACGGTACAGCTCTGTACGAAGCTGTGGCCTGCATTTTCATTGCTCAGGTTAATACCGTGCGATTGAGCCCCGTGGACATCTTTATTATCAGGTTGGAGTTTTTTTTCAAGTTGATAATCTATCATAGGAGCGACAGATACCCGATACTTTTAGTGAGCTACTCGTAGTTTTCTTGACTTTTAATGGTTGACCTAAGCTGAAACTCGCACAACCATACCGTCCCAAGTCTGACCGCAACTCTGGCCGCCATCGGGGCAGCAAGCGTTCCTAGCGCCGGCGTCGTTACCATGGTAATGGTGCTGTCATCCGTCTCGCTACCTACTGACGATATCTCGCTAATTTTAAGTGTCGACTGGCTGCTGTAAGCCTTATGATTTGATCTATTTATTAAAAAAATTGAAAAGGATACAAGTAAAATACGTAATTGGCTATAGTGGACGGCACGAGTCAAAAATGTAGCTACTTAAACAAGAATGTAGCTACTTAAACAAGAATGTAACTACTTAAACAAGAATGTAGCTACTTAAACAAGAATGAAGCTAGTTGAACAGTGTAGCTACTTAAACTAGAACTTTGCTACTTAAACAAGAATGTAGCTACTTAAACAAGAATGTAGCTACTTAAACAAGAGTGTAGCTAGTTGAACAGTGTAGTTACTTAAACTAGAACTTTGCTACTTAATCAAGAATTTAGCTATTTAAAAAGAATATTCTCGTAGCTACTTTAACAAGAATGTAGCTACTTAAACAAAAATTTTGCTACTTAAACAAGAATTTAGCTATTTAAACAAGAATGTAGCTACTTAAACAAGAACTTTGCTAATTAAACAAGAATGTAGCTACTTAAACAAGAACTTTGCTAATTAAACAAGAATGTAGCTACTTAAACAAGAACGTAGCTATTTAAACAAGAATGTAGCTACTTAAACAAGAATGTAGCTAGTTGAACAGTGTAGCTACTTAAACTAGAACTCTGCTACTTAAACAAGAATGTAGCTACTTAAACAAGAATTTAGCGACTTAAACAAGAGTGTAGCTAGTTGAACAGTGTAGCTACTTAAACTAGAACTTTGCTACTTAATCAAGAATGTAGCTATTTAAAAAGAATATTCTCGTAGCTACTTTAACAAGAATATTCTCGTAGCTACTTTAACAAGAATGTAGCTACTTAAACAAGAATGTAGCTACTTAAACAAGAATATAGCTACTTAAACAAGAATGTAGCTACTTAAACAAGAATGTAGCTAGTTCAACAGTGTAGCTACTTAAACAAGAACTTTGCTAATTAAACAAGAATGTAGCTACTTAAACAAGAACGTAGCTATTTAAACAAGAATGTAGCTACTTAAACAAGAATGTAGCTAGTTGAACAGTGTAGCTACTTAAACTAGAACTCTGCTACTTAAACAAGAATGTAGCTACTTAAACAAGAATTTAGCGACTTAAACAAGAGTGTAGCTAGTTGAACAGTGTAGCTACTTAAACTAGAACTTTGCTACTTAATCAAGAATGTAGCTATTTAAAAAGAATATTCTCGTAGCTACTTTAACAAGAATGTAGCTATTTAAAAAGAATATTCTCGTAGCTACTTTAACAAGAATATAGCTACTTAAACAAAAATTTTGCTACTTAAACAAGAATGAAGCTAGTTGAACAGTGTAGCTACTTAAACAAGAATGTAGCTAGTTGAACAGTGTAGCTACTTAAACTAGAACTTTGCTACTTAAACAAGAATGTAGCTACTTAAACAAGAATGTAGCTACTTAAACAAGAATATAGCTACTTAAACAAGAATGTAGCTACTTAAACAAGAATGTAGCTAGTTCAACAGTGTAGCTACTTAAACAAGAACTTTGCTAATTAAACAAGAATGTAGCTACTTAAACAAGAACGTAGCTATTTAAACAAGAATGTAGCTACTTAAACAAGAATGTAGCTACTTAAACAAGAATGTAGCTACTTAAACAAGAATGTAGCTAGTTTAACAGTGTAGCTACTTAAACTAGAACTCTGCTACTTAAACAAGAATGTAGCTACTTAAACAAGAATTTAGCGACTTAAACAAGAGTGTAGCTAGTTGAACAGTGTAGCTACTTAAACTAGAACTTTGCTACTTAATCAAGAATGTAGCTATTTAATAATAATAATTTAATAATAATTGATTACACCTGTCCCAATCGGGCCAGATGTGCAGCCAACAGCGCAGCCGCAGCGATTGCGCGGCGCTTCTGAAGACTGCGTACAGTTGTTCAGTCCATGGACTGGGGGGACGCCACACCCACCTTCAATTACCCCAGCTGATGCTGGTACCCATTTAACAGCTGGGTGAACTGAAGCAATGCAGAGTTAAGTGTCTTGCTAAAGGACACAAATTGTACCAGTGGAGTCGGGAATCGAACCCCCGACCTTCAAGTCGTGAGTCCGACGCTCTAACCACTAGGCTACAACCCCCCTGGCTACAACCCCCCTTAAAAGCTATTTAAAAAGAATATTCTCGTAGCTACTTAAACAAGAATCTAGCTACTTGAACAAGAATCTAGCTACTTAAACAAATATGTGGGTTATTAAACAAGGGTTTAGCTGGTTTAACCTATGGTTTAACTACTTAAACATAATTTTGCTGCTAAAACAAGGCTCTTAAAAGCAGCTTGAGAGAGCAAGTTAAAAGCTAAATTAAAGTGTATACAATACCGAAACAATTTTTAACAATGCACAAATTTTATTCATGGGCAGCGATCGCCTTCGAACTTCTGTCAATGTCCTTGGAGACGCTTTCGGCGCTGGAATCATTGACCATTTTTGCAAAGTTGTGCCAAGTGACCAGTCTGACGATGAGTTCAGTTTAACAACAGAAAATCAGTTGCCAGCGAGTATGAACTAACAATCTATAGTAAATAGAAAACAATTACTAAGTTATTGATAAATTTATTTAAAGAAACACAACTTGAATTTCAGATCGCCAAATTCAGAGAAGCCATGAAGAGGCTTGACAAAAAAGTAAAAAAACTGGAACCCAAATAAACAAACTTAATGTACATTCTGCTTTATCGCATTTTTGTTTAAATACACATAAGATGCTTCCGGATTTATCAATTTAATGCTTAAATAATTCTTTAATTTTCAATTATTTCCGAATGGAGGATTGATCCTTAAATCTGAAATAATCAAGCCACTAAAGTCATTAAGAGTCTGGTTACCAGTAGCAGAAAGGGAATTCCAAAAAATTAATCCTTAATTTAAAATCTCAAAGACCAAAATTATCACTAGGGGAAGTACTTTTTGTTATAAATAAATGATAACTATGAAGTGATGCTGTTCGTTTGTAGTGAACGTCTAAAACTTAAAGAAAATAATTTTTAAAATACGGTTATTTAAATGTCTGAATATACCAGTATCTTCTACAGCAAATTGTAGAGTGCAGTGTTACGATACGTTTTTATTCTAACAATTCATGCGCTTACTACCCTACTTGCTTAAGTAGTATTTTTAGAACACGCGAAACGAAACTTACAAGTAAAACATGCGCTTACCTACCGAATAAGGTACACATATCAATCAAAAATCATGTGACTACTATAAATAGTAACCAATCAATTTTAATGTCAAAAACAACGCAATAACAAACCAATCATGTTACCCACGCTCAATCAAAAGGTCACCAATGCGATAATCAATCTTTTTGCGCTCCCACTAGTTTAGTTGTAAAAATGTCTATTCTCTCAAAGTTGTCAATCGTTGACCCAGACTTTTGACAGAATTTTGTCTCCTGTACAATGAACGCACTCATCGAACCCGAGAGGGTCCGATTCTCTATAAATACACGAGCTCCGGAAAGCCAAAAATCAGACTCTCCTGGCCAGAGAATCTGTTGAGAGAATCTCTCTCAACAGAGAAGAATAAGAGAGGACAAATCAGAGGAGACTTGTGGTAAGAGTTCCTTATTTATTGATTCCTTAATTAATTATTCATTAATTAGACGTTAGATTAAATTAAGTTAGTCCTCTCGAAGTCACAACTGCCAGTATCCGCTAGACTCGTGGTCTCCGCTACCCGGGCTGGTAAGAAGGAACAGGCCACATCTGCGATTATTGGACGGCCGGAAATTAGCGACACATTCGAATCTAGATTCTGTAATTCTATTGGTTCGTCGCACTCGTACTCGAAACACAGAGAATAAATCGGATTCTCTCGTTTGGTTGATCCAGATATCTAAAGGGCAATCGACGCCACTGAAGCCTGCGAATCCAGCAGCAACTGAAGCCTGCGAAACCAGCAGCAACTGAAGCCTGCAATCGGCAGCACTGGAAGCCCGCGGCACTTGAGGAGTTACCTTCCAGTGAAGAAGGTAAGAACTAAACTTTCTGAACGCGCGCTAGTTACTGGGGCACCCAACAATTGCTGGAAGTGATAAATTCATGAACGTGAAGTAAGGAACTTATCAAAAGTACATGTACGTCGCAAGTTGTGGTTTCGATTTGTAAACAATAAATAACTGAATATGCCTATGAAAGCACATAACTGCCCCCAGTTTGTTACCATAATTCAGTTTATCAATTTATTATAATCCGTTGAAGTTTCTAGGAATTTCTGGTAATCGCTTGCTCGCAGTAAAACTATATGGCACCCCCGATCGACAATTATTAAAGGACTATTCAAGAAGAGATACTTTTCAAATGAATGGTACATGTCGTTATGTTTGGTCATAAATAACATAATAAAGGAGTTCACATTAATCGATGACATACAAAAGAGATACGGCTCATAGAATCGAAAGATACTTAAAACACTAGAAGAGGGAAAGAAAGTACTCAAGAATCATTTTATGGAAAACTTAAGGTAATTGAGATACTTGCTCATATGGAGCTTAAGGAAGAGATTACCACTTATAGTGAACAGAATGGTGTGGTTAGTCGAAGGGCTGATCTATGACCAGTGAAAAGATGCTATTCACTTGAGTAACACAAGGAAAAGAATATGTTTACAGAGAATAGAAAGAGTTAGTGCTTTTAGTAGCAGATATTTTCTTGAGATAGAGAAATTCGAACAAAATGAACTCACGAGTATCAAGTGGGACTCTATGGTCCAAACTCTGTCCAAAGATAAAAACTTGATAAAAATTATGAAAGCGTGAAAGGTATTTTCCACTCAACTTGGAACTAGAATATCTCCCTTTGTTTCAAGATGTCAAAGCGTTCTGCCAGATTTAGATACTTTGGCAAACGCTCAGATCACGAATTGGATCAAAAATTAAAACAAAGCTCGCCAGAGAGATTGGAACCAGCATCGGAGCAGCAATCGAAGGAACAAAAATTTAGGCGAATATCAGCTCAAAGATTCGATAGAAGAATCGATCAAGGCAGGTCGAATCGAAGGACAGCAGAAGCGCAAGCCGGCAATCGCAGAGCTCAAGAATCACCACCCGCATCATCAGGATCAGTACAACTGAGACGAAGATGGGCTTTTGTCTGCTGCGAAGCTCAATCGCTGAAAGATCCCGACAATATTTTGGTCTTCCTAACGTTGTCTTCGATGCTCCTGGCCATTCCAGCAGGCCTAATAATCCGCTCCATGAAGCTGAGCGATCTGACTGTCATGCTAATTGGCTACCCAGGCGAGTTATTCGTGAGAATGCTCAAGATGCTCACCCTGCCATTGGTGGTGTCGTCTCTGGTTGCAGGTTAGTGATGTGATGAATTATGATGTAGAGTTAATAAAACTGTAAGTTGTGAAAGATGCTGTTAAATTTAGGTCCTGTGAAACGCCTCAATCCTTAAACCCAATCAGGTTCGTCGAGTCTCAACATTGAATCATCGGGCAGAATCGGCGTATTCACCATGGTCTATTGCTTATTAACCACTTGGGCCGCCGTGATGCTGGGAATCGTACTAGCTATCAGCGTTCGCCCTGGACACTCTAATATAAAAAATCAGATCAAAGTGGAAGATTTGAACATCAAGCAGTCTAACAAAACTGTGGATAATCTGTTAGATTTGCTAAGGTAAGATTGAGTCAGGGAAGCTGAAGCTGATTTGAATGTCGCATGAAATAAAAAGACTAAGAACAAAGAGCAACTTTTATTAAACAAATTTATTGAACCTCTCATTGGCTGTCTAAAAGCTAAAGCTAAATCTGCAGGAGGGCTGTAGGCATTTTGATGCTTTAAGCGACATCGTCCCATAGCCAGCGACTGGGCATGACTGTCCATTGCGCTGACTCCTGAAGCGCGTTCAGTCACACTAAATACCGTATGCAGGCATAGACACACACAGGCCGGCACCCAGTAACGCACTCACATAGGGCGTACATGCGGCGGTTCCAGGAATGTACACTCTCTATGTCTTGGGGGGTTGCCCTCATGGGCGTAAATTGCGCAACTGGCCCATAGCCCAACTAATTCGTTCACAAGGCCCCAAATTAATGTGACCTTGCACACGAAACCGGGCTAGGGAAAATAGCCAACTTACAACACGGGGTCGAACCTGGACCAGTGGCACACAAGGCACAACGCGCTAGATCGCCGAGCCACTCGCCCCCTTCCATTGGCTATCACGCGTTTGACTCCTCAAAGTATTTTATCATTTCCAGGAATGCTTTTCCGAGCAACATTTTAAAAGCAGCCTTTCTTAGCACTCAGACTCAGCTTGTGCCTGGGAAAGAACCAGTTGGTGGATTGAATCACACAAATGCTACCGACAGTGTGACCACGGAGACAATTTATATTCCTGAAACTAACGTGTTGGGTGAGGGACTCAAATTTTTTGCTATAATTTTTTACAAATCATTCCAAATGCACGTACATGTAACTCTGCAGGTCTGCTAACCAGCTCAATAATTTTTGGCCTCGTTCTGAAACGGATGGAAGGCAAGGCCAAAATAATGAAAGAAATATTCATTATTTTAACTGATGCTGTAATACGCATGGTCAAAGTGGTCATTTGGTAAATGATTTCAAAGTTTTCCTTTTAGTTATGAAAGCGCAGCGGGAAGAGAAATGGAGCGCCACAAGATGATTTAATTCAGTTAAAATTTATATTGCTAGCTCAATTGAAAGAGAAAATTTCGTTAATTTTTTTCAGGTACTCGCCCATAGGGATATTCTCCATAACTGTTAAAAAAATAATTGTAGTGGAAGATGTGCAAGCAACTTTCCGCAGCATGGGTCCGTTCATAATTACAGTGTTGGTCGGATTCATTATTCACATCTGCTTCGTCCAGGCACTGACCTTCCTAGTGATGACTCGAACTAACCCGTTCATTATAGTCAAAGGAATCTTTCAGGCCTTGGTTACAGCGTTGGGCACCGCTTCATCGACCGCCACCCTGCCAATAACGTTCCGCTGCCTTGACGAGAACAACGGCATCGATAAACGATTAATTCGATTCGTGTTGCCGGTTGGTGTCACCGTCAACATGAATGCGACCGCCTTGTACACAGCCGTTTCGACATTTTTTGTTGCCCAGATTAACGAAGCGTCTATCGACCCCGGCGGTATCGTCGCTCTCAGGTGCGCATTGAAACAACTAATTATGATATTTGAGGTGGGCTAAACTAAGCTAAATCGGCAGTAGGGCTGTAGGCACTTTGACGCTTAAAGCGACATCGTCCCACAACTAGCGACTGGGCATGACTGTCCATTGCGCTGACTCCTGAAGCGCGTTCAGTCACACTAAATACGGTATGCAGGCATAGACACAAACACATGCCGGCACCCAGTCACCCACTCACATAATCACGAATTAATGTTGACCCTGCACACGAAAACCGCGCTAGGGAAAATAGCCAACCTACAATGTGGGTCGAACCTGGACCAGTTGCACACAAGGCAGACGCGCGAGACCGCCTAGCCACTCGCCCCCCTAAATATTCGAGGTGGGCAGATTGTAACAAATTTTATATGGCTCACGGGACAATGTTTTATTGTTTATTCAGCCTGATGACAACTTTGGTGTCAGCCAGCTCCGCGGGACTGCCCGGAGGGGCTGTGCCGTGCATGATGATCGTGGCGCGGACTGTGGGCCTGCCGGCTGATGACGTTTCGCTAATTAACAAAGTCGACTGGCTTCTGTACGTTATTATAACGGCTTTCAGTATCTTTGACGTTATTATATTATAATTTTAAGCCAGAATACTAGAATTCAAGAATTAAACGACGCACGCCCTTCGAACCAACTATAACAACCAAAAACAATCAACACTGACACTGAAAAAATAAACAACCAATAATAACTACTTATGAACAACCAAAACTGACTTGAAATTAACTACCATCATCGAATTTAAATGAAGTACCAGCACTGTAATTTCAACGAACAACTAACCCTGTACTTTTGATAAGCAACCAACACTGACACCGCACGAACAACAAACAATGACCCTTTCATGATCAACCATCACTGAAAACTTATCAAAAGAAGTCTAAGACATACAGTACAGCCATTTACATGTACATCATCTCTTCCAGACAGAGTACCTACCTACACGTAAATGACTGTGTAATTAACACGAGCCTCCCATATTCAACGCAGGGATCCACCCTGCACTCTCGGTAACATTATTGGCGACGCATTTTGCGCCGGTATTCTCGACCACATCTCGCGAAATCGATCCCTGGAATTTTTGCCAAACACACCTCGGCCGCTGCAACCCGTGGAGCCGGCACCAACCAGAGACAGCTATCTGCCAGTTAATAACTGGTTGAAAGGTTTGTGCCACTGAATAAAGCCAAGCGTCTGAGCGTAGACTTTTCAAGGAAACCATAAGTATAGAAGAACGGGGCACTTTGTTTCTTGGAAAGTTTTTGAAGTCCAATTTTCGCGAAAAAATACACTACGTAGATAGACTCAACGTAATTTTCAGATTTTCAACATAAAATTAAAGATTGCGCTCGACTGGAAGCAGATGCAAATCTCATCTTTTGATATGTGCTTCCTGCCTTCTTACTGTATCGAACTACGTATATACTTATTTGTGAAATATGTATTGATCATAAATTGTAAAAACATTTATCGAAAATTATAATTTAAACAAAAAAGTATTTTACTATCTGGACAGGTTCTAATCCACTTCTTACCAAGTCTGTTTTATTCAAAGAAAATTCTTATCAATCAGTATTTTTGATAATTTGTTGGTCCAGTCACTTGTCAATGTCCGATTCTCTTTTGATTGGCGATTTGTCATTTAATAGTTTTTTTGACGAAAGTGAATCAATATAAAAAATAATAGGAAGACCATTTTGTCACAAATTAAGACTTACATAGTTCGATTGAGTCAGAAGGCAGGAAACGCATATCAAAATATGAGATTTGCATCTGCTTCCAGTCGAGCGCAATCTTTAGTTTTTTGTCTAAAATACGCAAATTACCTATCTCCGTTGTGTATTTTTTCGCGAAAATTGGACTTCCAAAACTCCAGGAAACGAAGTGTCCCGCCCAACTTAGGGTGTCCTTGATATTTTTATTGATGATTGAGAAGAAAGTTTCTAATAGGTGACTAAACTAATATTTTACCCGCTATCCACATTTTGGCTTATCCACAGTTATAACTTGGTCTTATTGGCGTAGAATAAAGTATTATTCAATAATTCTATAACTTAATCTCCTGAATACTGTTTTGTCCACCAATTTTTCAGCAAGCATTCCGAGAGAAGAGAGCTCGGACGGTTCCTTCGATGAAAAACAGCTCTGATCCTTAAATAATACCTCGTAACTTGCCTGCGATGGCCTTACAATTGATAGCGTTTACTAAAAACCCATCTTTTTCTCTTTAAAAAAAATTTCATTTTTTTGCAATTTCGAAAGTTTGCGTAAAATAAAGTATAAGAATAAAACTTCGCGCTTAAAAATTTGAGTGTAAAAACTTACTACAAAAAATTTGTGACTAATTTTCAATGGCTTTATGTATACTGTACGATATGCGGTCACAATACCGAAAAAACATCGCCGATCAAAGAACCTTAATTCCATAATGCTGAAAAGACAAATCGCCGGAAAGGCACAACGTCCACAACAAAACAAAACTCCACATCGTCGAAAATTTCGGGACTGCTACATTAATCTTCGGCGGTGTCTTTTCTGCCTAATGTCTTAGATTGCTTAGCTTTTCGACGATGTGGAATTTTTACGATGTATTTTTGGCGTGTTGAGCTAAATTAATGTCTTTCGGTAATGTGGAACGCTTCCAAACTGTACATCTTAATACCGACCCGTATGAGCTCACTAGAAGGGAACACCTAATGTTGCATTCCGTCTTGCATTCTACTGGTATTTCAAATGTACCAACCAATGAGTAAAATTGGTTTAAAATACATCACTTGTTTTTGAGGGGCTAATTGCTATGCCCTTATATGTAACTTATTGATTCGGTTTGTATTAGAAGCCCTTTGGTGTCACTGGATATTTATTTTTGATTACAGTGTGAATTTATTGTCTGGGTATAAATTTGAACTTTGGATAAGAATGGAGAATAAATTAAAAGTTTTATTTTCTTCACTACTTACTTAATTAGTAGCGAGAAACGTTTCTTAGGTATTTTATTATTCACATAAACGTCGATATTAATTAATTAATAACATGGTTAAATTTGAAGAAAACTTGGAAAAAAAACTTTTTTTTCAATGCAATTACACAAAAATTACATTAAATTTTGGAATGTAAAACAAAGATAAGAAGCCAGATCATGGTAAGTTAAATTCCCTATGCAAAATATTTATCTTACATAACATATGATTATATTTTAAATACACATAAATAGTTACATAATCTAGCAATAAAATTGCTACCGACACAATAAAGTCGGTTTTTTAAATCAATATCAAAACTTTTCCATGGGACACATAAACACACAGTGCTCTAAGATGCCGAAAATCCTATCTGAAAATCAATTAATAATTTACTTTGATGTTTGCTTACGCATGTACGCTCATGAAACCGACAGAGAAGTTTCAATTTCTTTCTGTTTGTCCAACAAACCCTGACGAATTGTGGACAGTTGTAGTAAAATTGCATCCTGCCGACTTGTTGGCGAGTCCTTCACCAGGCCAGGATGGAATATTGGATCCTGGAATGCGTCCGTTTTATGTAGGTTTATGTGTCCAGTTAACGTGCGTTTCAGAAGACATGTTGGCTTGTTAAGTATCACGAAAAACTGAACGCTTCTGATATTTCAATTGAAAAATCGATGTTTAACTTAAGAGAAATTTAGATGTAAACTAGCACCCTGTAAACAGTAAAAAATGTTTCCAAAGAAATTTTACCCACAAGATCCGGCCTATTTTGGCAATCTATTTGACCTATCTAAGCTCGTATTTGAGGTATTTAACCTGAAAAAATGATCAAATTTAGCTCGTTTAGCAGGTAAATTATTTCTTTTTGAACAGGAATTTAAAAGTTTCCTTTACTCTGTGAATAACCTCATTTAGTAAGTAAACCAACTTCAATATATTAGCCCGAACAATTTAAAAAGCGTGCAAGAAAACTTTGCTCCCCTTTATCAATTAACAACGTACCTCCCTCAAAATTTTAAAGTACTCATAAGAAAATGAAAACGTGGTCCGCATAAATTTACTACCATGGTCTGTATTTAAAGCACTTGGCTTAGAAATGTAACTACTCGCCCAAAAAGTTTACAATCCCGCAGTTTTTTAACAGCACACGAAACCAACGCACCTTTCCACCCTTGGTTGGTTGCCCAACCGACGGCGGCGGCGGCGGCGGCGGCTCGATTCGTCTAGCAACCCGGCCGCCGGCGTCGACCGACTCGTCCTCGAAATAGTCCATGGCAACGCCATAGTGCGACGGATTGAGGCCGCGCATGTAGGCCTTCCTGGCCAACTCCCTTGCTGTGGTCTCCCGGCTAATCGGCAGCGGCTTTCCAGCTGTCGCCGGATTCAAATAGGCCGAAGTTCTGATTAGATCGTGGCCTTCGCTGCGACCGACGAATTCGATGTTGTCGTCGTTGAAGCCGCGATAATGGTCAGCGTTGGACTCGTCAACAAAGGGTACGGCTGTGGAACCGGCTCTGGCCGGCTGAGGCGGCGCCGCTCTGGGAGGGGATGGCGACTCGCGACGGGTCTGGAATAGTTTTTGGTCGTGTCTAATGTGCGTTTTGGTCTTAGGGATGTCTGATGTGTCTCAGGGATGTCTGATGTGTCTTAGGGATGTCTGATGTGTCTTAGGGATGTCGGATGTGTCTTAGGGATGTCTGATGTGTCTTAGGGATGTCTGATGTGTCTTAGGGATGTCTGATGTGTCTTAGGGATGTCTGATGTGTCTTAGGGATGTCGGATGTGTCTTAGGGATGTCTGATGTGTCTTAGGAATGTCTGATGTGTCTTAGGGATGTCTGATGTGTCTTAGGGATGTCTGATGTGTCCTATGGATGTCTGATGTGTCTTAGGGATATCTGGTGTGTCTTAGGGATGTCTTATGTATCTTGTGGATGTCTGATGTGTCTTAGGAATGTCGGATGTGTCTTAGGGATGTCTGATGTGTCTTAGGAATGTCTGATGTGTCTTAGGGATGTCTGATGTGTCTTAGGGATGTCTGATGTGTCCTATGGATGTCTGATGTGTCTTAGGGATATCTGGTGTGTCTTAGGGATGTCTTATGTATCTTGTGGATGTCTGATGTGTCTTAGGGATGTCTTACGTATCTTTTGTGTGATCCCTGAAATTTGGAGTGTTCTAGCTCGTATGGCATTTAAAAAGCGCATTTGCAAAACCTCGTGATTTTTTAACAATATTTTTGTTACTTTGGTAGAATAGTATAATATTCAAAAGTGCTATTGTAATGCAAAAAGCTTCTACGGGATTTTCAAGGTTTTGATTATAGGGTAGAAAATTTTCACGATTTGTCCGTACAAGGTCTAGAAAGTAAGGCAGTTTTCTGCGCTAGTTAGTGAATTAGCAATTTGCAATTTAAGCAAAAATCATAAACTGATTAGCAACACCAGTTCTGGGAACCGAACCGTATGCTACTATTTGTAACACGCGCATAATCCAGTTAGTTTTATTCGCTGTTTTTCCCTATAGGTGACTGATATAGAAAGAAATTACCAATAATAATAACAATAATTCACCAATTTGGTTGTGCCGTGACACGAGCTAATCTAGTTACAGCTTGGCAGCATAGTAATTTACAGCTGCAACTATAACTGTACCGTTAATTTTGCCTAAGTGGAGCGGCTCTGCGGGGAACTGAGGGAAACTAATTCGCTAGCTGAACCCTGGACATCAATAAATGGAACTTTTGATATAAAAATATCGAAAGCAATGGCCAATAAAAAACATTATCTTGAGCTGCATTTCTGGGTGCTTTTATGCGTTTGTCAGTACTTTTATGTATTTGTGCCTCTCTGACTTCATTAACGTTAGAAACAATCAACAACTCATTGAGAAGCAAATTCCTCACTAAAAATTTTCCTCCCAGAAAATTACAAATTCAATAATGACAATTCTCTTTTGCAGCAACAAGAAAGAATGCGCTGCAGCTTGACAGCGATGAAAAAAATGCCTCTAAAGCAGAAGTTTTCCGCGTGGGACTCTTAAGTGTGGGTAGGATTGTGAGAAGGAACCACTTCATCATTAGTTTTAAATGCAATTGCCTTAGGCGGTTACAATCGCGCCTTCTTCTTCTAGGAGCAGAAAATTTTTCCCATAATCACACAGATATTTATTCATATTCTGTAGATCTCAATGTATCGGGATTGAATCGCCCAGTAAGGAAAGCAGGGAGTAAGGTATTCGTCTCAATCTCTACGATAGCTCATGGCGGCTGAGAAATTTTGTTAAACTTTAAAGAATTTTTCCTAAACTAACCGCTTTTCAGAAATCCTGTTTTTATAGGAAATGGTTTTATCGATTCGATTTGCCACAAAAAATGTGATTTTATTCGGAGCAAATGATTTATCGATTTGGTACGCTTATTTTTTCCAGGCAAACCATAATTTTTTAGTTTTTTTACAAGCACGTTACGTCTCTAGGTAGTCACTGCCTTGCATCGGATAGAACTTGCGTTAATTAATTATTTATAATACTGGGTATACCTGGGCATTGCGTGACTGTCTTTCAGTTTGAGGATGCGTGCGGATCTCGCTAGCAGAGTCGTAAATTTATTAGAATAGGTAGTAAGGTTAGAAAAGTTAGACCCGCAGTGAACACAGACTATTGAGCCTGAAAGTTGTGTGAAAACAAGCTATTTATAGAAGTAATCAATTAGGTTCAGTCGGCAAACAATGATCACCATTCAGCCTATCTGATGTTTGATTTAGAAAAATGCTAAATTGCGGGCCTAAAATAGACGTTGGAACGATTCAAACTGTATAGGAAGGAAAATCCGTATCCATCATTTGATCGTGGACAGCTGTCTAATTGAGGGCCAAACTAGCTGTCAGTTTCAGATCAGGAAGCTGCTTTCCTCAGACTTAGCTAGATCAGATCAGTCACTGTGTGTGGGAATGTCCTATTTTGGGAAATTTCGCCAGAGGAGAGAAGAGTCAAGAGTTGTGAGAATACGGATGCAGAGGATCAGCTACTTATAGTATGCATAAATAAAGGAGGGAGTCTGCTGCTATACTTGTAGTAAATTCTCACACAGCAACGCCTTATAGCTTTTACGAGCGTAGCCCTAATGATATATTAGTTTTACTTTTCACTATTCCAGTTATAGCTCACTCTATTGAGCCTTGCGATCTATTCGGCCTTGGCATTGAATACTATGCCAACAAGAGCCAATGAAAACAGCGCATGTCAGAGACAGACGCGACCAAAAAACTGAATCGTAAGTGGCAGACAAGAGCTGAGAGCGGGTGAGGTAGGGAATTTTTTGTGGAGAGTCTCCAGCCAACCCCCTGAGCGCTGCACGCGCTCTTCCGTCCACTCCGCTGCTTCTTTTCGGACAGCCGACTCAAATTTAAACGCCCAAAGACGCTCAGTGCCCAAACTAACCAACCAATACGCAGCCGAGTCCACCGTCTTATTTAAATATCAATGTAAACTTGTTTCCATATAGATATTTGCAGACTAAAGACAGCTAGCGGCTTCAGGCAACGTCAGCGGTGAACAATAAGTTGTATACGGTCGTATTGTGTCTCTGTGCATTGGACTGCGCTAACTAAATCCGAGTATTTCCAACAGTTGTGTTGGCTAGACAATTGACGGAGAGAAGAAACTCGCATTCGAGGGGGGATGAAAAGCGGAAATTGACCTACTCGTATCTACACAAACCACGCTCACCCCTTGCCTGTTCATGAGTTAAAAAGAGGCCGAGTAAAACCTAAATTTCATCAAAAGAGCTTCAACAAAGTTACTAAAAGATAAAACAGCAAGGCGATGCTTAGCGTCCGTGTCACCTCCGTACTGTTGATGATTTCCTTGGCGTTAACTGGAGCGCCAGTTGCCTGCCAAATGCTTTCAAGTGTGGAACAGACTAGCGGACATTTCGGTCGCTTGTACCGCGGCCTCGTGAACAGCTCGGTGAACTACCTCTACGTATTCGGCTTCGTGGAGAAGGCCAACACAACCCAGGCTGTCCGGGTGCACGTTGTTAGTTCGAGCGCTCGTCGCGACTATCCTGTGCTATTCGTGATTAGGCAGCAACGATCGATTTTGTCGTTTCAAGTGCCGCAGATATTGGAGAATGAGTATTATTATAGTGAGGTAGCTAGGACTCTCTGCCCAGTGGAGCGATCTTCAAAGGGCGTGACTGACAAAAACCAAACAATCTACATCGACGTGTCTAGCGCCAGCGCTCGACCAATACCATTCCTACTCAACGTCACTCTAGTGAGGACTTTCATGCTACAAGTCGGCCAAGTCTATCGCGAGAGCGTCACCCCGTCCAGACCGAAGTACTATCGGGTTGCATTTCCACCCGGCGTAAGGTTCCTATCAATCATTGTCGAATCTAATGACACCGCTTGCATGATTGTTAGCACTCAATCGGTTGGCTGTCCAGTGTACGATCTGGTAAGAAATGTCGAATTTACAGGCGTCTATCAGACCATGTCAATTAAAGCTGAAATCACAGTCGGCAGGCACGATTTTGATGACGAATATTTCTACATTGTATTTGTAATGAAGCCATCGCGACATCACTGCAGCTTTACAAGATTAAAGGATCTGCAACCGAAGGCGCCTAGTCTACCTTACAGCAAAAATATGGACGTTAGGGCTGCCGAGGATGCGATAGGCAACGCTACGGAGATTCGGGGCCCCAGCGGAGAATCGCTGCTAACCAGCAAGACATTCATATTCACGGTAAGACCTTCGCTGGAAAGCAGCCAGTACATTCTACCTGTATTCGGAGCGGTGGCTTTCTTCACAGCATTCTATCTGATAGCTCTGATTATCCTGCTGGTGCACTGGAAACTAACTGCCGGCCAGACGGAAGGGGCTTGCGCCAATGCCGCACTCTGCTGCTCGGGCATTGAAACCGGAAAAAGCAACGGTGACGAAGGTGGTACGGCTGAAGGCAGCCGTCAGAGGCTCAATGATAAAGCGCAAGCGTCCAGTAAGAGCAGCGTCGAGCCTGTGGCCACCTACGGCAGCACAGTGGACGGAAAGCCTGGCAGCGATCGAGTCTCACTGCAGCATCCTCACTCCGCCGCCGAGACTGACCTAGACGCCGAGGCTGACACGGACGACGTCGGCAGTGGCAGCGACGACGAGCTCGCCGCTGACGATCGGCGAATAGCCGGAAACACCGGCGAAAACGGCCTTCGACATCGGTTTGTTGACGCCGATGACGAGAAATTCGAGAATGACGACGGCAAACCGCACCGTTTGTTCGTGTCCGATCTGTGCCAGAAGCGACCGGCTGTACTGCGAAACAAGTACAGATTGTACTATTGGTATCTTATCATTGTGAGCATCTTCTACGGCCTGCCGGTCGTCCAGTTAGTCATCACCTATCAGCAGATATTACGCATCAGCGGTAACCAGGACATCTGCTACTACAATTTCTATTGCGCCCGTCCTCTAGGCGTGTTGTCCGCCTTCAACAACGTATTCTCCAATGTTGGCTACATAATTCTCGGCTTGCTGTTTCTGGGCTTGACAAGACGACGAGACCTGTTGGACAGGAGACGCCGGAACGCCGCTGCAGCCGCGGCTGCTGAGGACGGCAACGGAGATCATTTCAACGCCGAGGAGCATCTGAAAGGCATTCCGCAGCATTTTGGCATCTTCTACGCGATGGGCATCGCGCTGATCATGGAAGGCATCATGTCCGGCTGCTATCACGTCTGTCCGAGCTATTCGAATTTCCAGTTCGACACGGCTTATATGTACGTTCTAGCTGTGCTGTGCATGCTGAAGATTTACCAGACTAGACACCCGGACATCAATGCGTCCGCCCACGTGGCCTGCATGGCCATGGCTATTGTGATCTTTGTTAGCGTTGTTGGCGTGGTATATGGCACAGTGTTCTTCTGGGCCGCTTTCACCATATTCTTCATCATGTCCAGCCTCTTCTTGACAGGTAAGTTGATGGAAAGTTGCAGTATTAATGTTTAACTAAAATCTGATGTTATTGGATTATCTAAAGTATAAAATAATTTTTGTTAATGCAGCAAACATGGTAGCGATAAGACTCGTCCCGAATCAGTCTTAGCGCAATATTAGCTAATCTATTTTGGTTGAAACGTGCTCACGTTCCCAGTTTTAGTGTTTCTCCAATTGATATGCAGCCGCGCAGATATGTTTAGACAGGCTATGCGGTGTCCATGGGAAAGAAAAGGAGATAATTTCACAGCTACAAGACACGCGCGCTTAGCGCTATATTGTCTTCCCACATTGATTTCTGTAGAATGTAGCATAGGACCCACAAAAACCGAGCAAAAATGCTTCGCTAACCAATTTTTTTATATTCTTTTGTCAATTTAATTGGGACATTAAAACCGAATTGTTAAATTTAATTGTCGTTTAAAAGAAATTCTTCTGCTCTTTGACAATAGAAATTTGGCACATTTAAAGCAACTTTAAATCCTTCGCTAATTTAAACAAATGAAACACTGCATTGAGCTTCAATTCCGCCATAAAACTAGCATAATATAGAGTTCATTCTTCAAAATAGGGATTTCAGGGAGTTTGATCCCTTATTTCGCATAACTAATCAAGCTAGACTAAATAAATTGGATTTTTGTCTGGCTATTTTTAGATCTAAGGTTTAAATTGACTCTATCTAAACAGGCTGCAAAAAATTCCTCATTTTGAATGATCTGGATAATAACTTAGTTCAAACTTTAACTTTTAAAGTCATTAACTTAATGCCATCAAAGTAAAGCAGGAATTTTCTTTTCAGATAAGTGATGGCCCCTCTTCCTGTAAACTTATTCACAACTCTCTCTATCAAAAAATGTAGTCAGTAAGGTCTCGTTTTCTTCCGTTTGGGAGCTAGCAATGTTAACTGTCTTGTAATTCTATAGTGAATGGATGCATTGATGGATATCGGCTCTAAGTAGCTAAGAGCGTAGATTTCTATTGAAAAAACTCCATTCAAAAAACATTTTTTTAATCCTAGGATCCTTTTCAATATGGATGAAAAACCAGCGTCTTATAAGAGGCCTATTTTGCAGTCTAGTAGTCACGCTATGTTCATAAACCTACTGAAATTGATGCATATTCTGCTACTTACATGAACCCAATAACTATATAGACTTGGAGGAATGCCTTTTGGATTAACGTATGAGACTGGCCTTATCAAAATCTGTGGTCGCAGCTCCAAAAGCCGCGCGTCAAGGGATTTTAAGTCTCAAGTATAGATTCAGAAATTGATCCCAACTATAAGATTTGGTCCTTATAGGGATTTATTTTGGTTTCCAAATTATATAAAGCATTAAGTCCAGGATTCAAAACACGTGAGACTTACAGTTTTATCTTCACAGAAAAATACGAGAATCTGTAAGGTCAAAAACGATTTCACTACATTTCAGGCGAAGTTTACTACATGGGCCACTGGAAAGTAAACGTAGGCCTATTCAGACGCTTCTACCTACTAATCAGTAGTCAGGGTATTGGTTGTTTTAAACCAATGTACAAAGACCGAATGGTGATCTTGGTTGCTGCCAATTTGATCAACTGGGCCATCGCTATCTATGGAGCAGTCCGCCAGCCTCAAGACTTCAATAGCTTCCTGTTGTACATCTTCCTAGTCAACCTGCTGATGTACATCGCATTCTACGTGGTAATGAAAGTTCGAATCGGCGAAAAAATTCGCTTACTAACTACCCTATTCGTGGTGGCCTCTTGCGTCACGTGGGCAGCCGGGCTGTACTTTTTTATGCAACGACCCAGCAACTGGGCGAACAGCCCGGCCGAGTCCAGGGCACTGAACCAGCGCTGCCTGCTGCTGGATTTCTACGATGTACACGACATTTGGCACTTCCTGTCAGCCATGAGTCTGTTCTTCTCCTTTATGGTGTTGCTCACGTTGGATGACGATCTGTTGAACACGCCTAGACACCAGATTCCCGTGTTCTGATTGGCTGGTGACACTATTTTTTTTGTTCTTATGATATAAAAGTACTTATTTTTCTTTCTAATTTTTTGTTTTCAATGCCGAAATAATGCAGCTTAATCCGTTAAGATATTTTAGTATTGTCTATAGTTTGATACGAGTAATTGTTGTGCCTGCTTTACCCACCACTAACGCGTTAATGTTTAACAGATGTTATTTTCATATCAGAAAGTGTAATAATTTGAGTAAAAGCTAATAGTTACCTTTACTCAAATTGGATAATTAGTACTACAGCGTACTTAAGAAACTTTTTACTTATGCAAACTAACATTAATTTTTTGCATAATATATTGACATATAATTTTAGTGTGCCTAAATTTTTGTCGTCGTGGAAATGCTAAATTAAAAAAAAGCTTTGGAACTATTGTAAGAAGATTTTGTATAGTATCTACAAATACTATTACCAATAAAATACGAGCGTATAGTCGTTGTAAATAGGCCTGTGTAGAATTTGCTAGCCTGTAACTTTGAATTACTAAGTATGATCTCGTTCATAAGTAAATAAATAAATAAAAGAGCAAGCTTCGCCACGAATTTACCCCCTACTTTTCTTAATCAGTAGCTAAATGAGAATTTTATTATTTTTTTGGTAAAACACAAATCAAAATTAGATGCCCTAGAAAAGACCCTGCGACAAAAAAGTTCGTTTGTTTTTTCAAGTGCGAGGATTCGATGCGAGGATTATGAAGCTAAAAATCTCACCGATGGCAGTTCGTAAGTTCGATGATAAGAGCTTTGCTGCTGCTGCTGTTGCTGTGTCTGTTGCTTCTGCTTGGCCGGTTGCTGCGGTGCCAGCTGCCTTCGATTATTTGGCTGCGGTTGCGGCGGTTTTCTTGAATCCATTGGAGCTTCTTGCAGCTGCTGCTGTTGCTTCTGCGTTGGCACTTTTTGTGCGGTTGTCTTCTTTAACTGTCCCCTGGCTCTGGAGCCCCAGGGTGGCCGCTCGCTGACTGGGACAGGTTTCTGCGGTCTCGGCTGCTGCTTCGCCGGCTGCTTCTGCCTCTGCGGCGGCTGCTGCTGCTGCCTCGGTTGCCTAGCTGGCTCGTCACGTGACCCGGAAATGCGCCTTGTTCGATTTTGTTGCGTCTGTTGCTGCTGCTGCTGCTGCTGTTGTTGCTGCTTTCGCTGCTTGTACAGCTGCTTCAGGCGCTGCTGCTCCTCTTCCTCAAAAAGCAGCCGTTCCTCGCTCAGTGGACCTTCGTGTAGCTCGTTGAAGTCTTCATTAAAATTGCCCTCAACTGTTCCGGTCAAGCCGGGAATTTCGTCCGGTTCAACGATCACGTGACGATGCGACGGCGCCGGAGGAGGCGTCCTCGGTGGTGGCGACGGCGGCGGTTGAGTCGGCTGAGGCTGAGCAGCAGCCTGCTGACTGGTGCTCTTCACAATTCCAGCGTCGGCCAGCAAGCCGAGCAGCTGCGGCGAGTTTGAGTAGGTTGCCAACAGGTTTCGCCGAAGATTGCTGGTGTCGTGGCCGCCAGCCTCCAGTTTCTCGATTCTAGCGAGCGCCTTCTGTATCCTAGAATTGGATGGCAAATGCAGAAATTCGGGGGATAGAGCCGTCACCTATATTCCCTACAAAACCCAAGTCCATTCTCATTTTCTAGAATCTCACATCTCGAATCGATTCTCTTTTCCTAGAATCTCACATCTCAAGTCGATTCTCTTTTCCTAGAATCTCACATCTCAAGTCGATTATCTTTTCCTAGAATCTCGCATCTCAAGTCGATTATCTTTTCCTAGAATCTCGCATCTCAAGTCGATTCTCTTTTCCTAGAATCTCGCATCTCAAGTCGATTATCTTTTCCTGGAATCTCGCGTCTCAAGTCGATTCTCTTTTCCTGGAATCTCACATCTCAAGTCGATTCTCTTTCTTTAGAATCTCACATCTCAAGTAGATTCTCTGTCCCTAGAATCTCTCCCCTTAAGTCGATTCTCTTTCCCCAGAACCTCTCTTCTCAAGTCGATTCTCTTCCCTTAGACTCTCGCACCCCAAGTCGATTCTCTTTCTTTAGAAGCTCTCACCTCAAGTGGATATTCTTTCACTAGAATCTCTGATCTGAACTATCTTGACATAAAATCTCCCACCCCAAGTTTATTACTCATATTGTCTAATTTAATATGATTACGGGTACTTGCACTATATCGAAGAATTCATCAACTGATTGATAAATACTAACAATAGAACAACTTACTTTGATGTCTCCTCTGCCAACAGTAGCGCTTGGGCCAGGTCAGTGGGAGAGGACTGCGTCTTCTTTGGCTGGGGAGCAGCAACAGCTGGTGCTGTGAAAGCCGCTCCCTGAATAGCATAGGGTGGCACCTAGATATGGTGGGTTGGGATTTGGCAGTTAAGTGCTTTTTGTTTAAAGTTTAGAGTCCATTCGTAGAGATGGTTTAAAGATTCTCATGGATGGTTTAGAGACGATTCTCATGGATGGTTTAGAGGCGATTCTCAAGGATGGTTTAGAGACAATTCTCAAGGATGTTTGAGAGCCGATTCTCATGGATGCTTTAGCGACGATTCTCATGGATGGTTTAGAGACGATTCTCAAGGATGGTTTAGAGACGATTCTCAGGGATGGTTGAGAGACGATTCTCGATGATGGTTTAGAGGCGATTCTCATGGATGGTTTAGAGACGATTCTCGATGATGGTTTAGAGGCGATTCTCATGGATGGTTTAGAGACGATTCTCATGGATGGTTTAGAGACGATTCTCATGGATGGTTTAGAGACGATTCTCATGGATGGTTTAGAGGCGATTCTCAAGGATGGTTTAGAGACAATTCTCAAGGATGTTTGAGAGCCGATTCTCATGGATGCTTTAGCGACGATTCTCATGGATGGTTTAGAGACGATTCTCAAGGATGGTTTAGAGACGATTCTCAGGGATGGTTGAGAGACGATTCTCGATGATGGTTTAGAGGCGATTCTCATGGATGGTTTAGAGACGATTCTCGATGATGGTTTAGAGGCGATTCTCATGGATGGTTTAGAGACGATTCTCATGGATGGTTTAGAGACGATTCTCATGGATGGTTTAGAGACGATTCTCAAGGATGGTTGAGAGACGAATCTCATCGATGGTTTAGAGACGATTCTCATAGATGGTTTAGAGACGATTCTCAATGATGGTTTAGAGACGATTCTCAATAATGGTTTAGAGGCGATTTTCATCGATGATTTAGAGACGATTCTCGATGATGGTTTAGAGACGATTCTCAAGGATGGTTTAGAGACGATTCTCATGGATGGTTTAGAGACGATTCTCAAGGATAGTTTAGAGACGATTCTCATGGATGGTTTAGAGACGATTCTCAAGGGTGGTTTAGAGACGATTCTCAATGATGGTTTAGAGCCGATTCTCAAGGATGGTTCAGAGACGATTCTCATGGATGGCTGAGAGACAATTCTCGTGGATGGCTGAGAGACGATTCTCAAAGATGTTTGAGAGACGATTCTCATGGATGGTTTAGAGGCGATTCTCAAGGATAGTTTAGAGACGATTCTCAAGGATGGTTTAGAGACGATTCTCATGGATGGTTGAGAGACGAATCTCATGGATGCTTTAGCGACGATTCTCATCGATGGTTTAGAGACGATTCTCATGGATGGTTTAGAGACGATTCTCAAGGATGGTTTAGAGACGATTCTCAAGGATGTTTGGGAGACGATTCTCATGGATGCTTTAGCGACGATTCTCAAGGATGGTTTAGAGACGATTCTCAAGGATGGTTTAGAGACGATTCTCAATAATGGTTTAGAGGCGATTTTCATCGATGGTTTAGAGACGATTCTCATGGATGGTTTAGAGGCGATTCTCAAGGATGGTTTAGAGACAATTCTCAAGGATGTTTGAGAGACGATTCTCATGGATGCTTTAGCGACGATTCTCATGGATGGTTTAGAGACGATTCTCATGGATGGTTTAGAGGCGATTCTCAAGGATGGTTTAGAGACAATTCTCAAGGATGTTTGAGAGACGATTCTCATGGATGCTTTAGCGACGATTCTCATGGATGGTTTAGAGACGATTCTCAAGGATGGTTGAGAGACGATTCTCATGGATGCTTTAGCGACGATTCTCATGGATGTTTTAGAGACGATTCTCATGGATGGTTTAGAGGCGATTCTCAAGGATGGTTTAGAGACAATTCTCAAGGATGTTTGAGAGACGATTCTCATGGATGCTTTAGCGACGATTCTCATGGATGGTTTAGAGACGATTCTCAAGGATGGTTTAGAGACGATTCTCAGGGATGGTTGAGAGACGATTCTCGATGATGGTTTAGAGGCGATTCTCATGGATGGTTTAGAGACGATTCTCAGGGATGGTTGAGAGACGATTCTCGATGATGGTTTAGAGGCGATTCTCATGGATGGTTTAGAGACGATTCTCACGGATGGTTTAGAGACGATTCTCATGGATGGTTGAGAGACGAATCTCATGGATGCTTTAGCGACGATTCTCATGGATGTTTTAGAGACGATTCTCATGGATGGTTTAGAGGCGATTCTCAAGGATGGTTTAGAGACAATTCTCAAGGATGTTTGAGAGACGATTCTCATGGATGCTTTAGCGACGATTCTCATGGATGGTTTAGAGACGATTCTCAAGGATGGTTTAGAGACGATTCTCAGGGATGGTTGAGAGACGATTCTCGATGATGGTTTAGAGGCGATTCTCATGGATGGTTTAGAGACGATTCTCACGGATGGTTTAGAGACGATTCTCGATGATGGTTTAAAGGCGATTTTCATCGATGGTTTAGAGACGATTCTCATGGATGGTTTAGAGACGATTCTCATGGATGGTTTAGAGACGATTCTCGATGATGGTTTAAAGGCGATTTTCATCGATGGTTTAGAGACGATTTTCAAGGATGGTTTAGAGACGATTCTCATGGATGGCTTAGAGGCGATTCCCAATGATGGTTTAGAGACGATTCTCAAGGATGGTTTAAAGGCGATTTTCATCGATGGTTTAGAGACGATTCTCATAGATGGTTTAGAGACGATTCTCATGGATGGTTTAGCGACGATTTTCTTCAAAGCTCAAAGGCCTAAAGACAAATCCCTGATACAGTTGATTGCAGGCCAAATTTGCTAATACATGTAGGTTCAGTCAACTACCTGAGCCGACTGCTGCTGCGGCTGCGCCTCCCAAGCTCTCCTCTCAGCCTCCGCATCCTCCATGGCCGCCCTGGCCCGCTCCTGAGCTTTCTGCAGTCGGCGCTCCTCCGCCTGGGCCAGCAGGGCGGCCTGGTGCTCCAAATCTTGACGTCGCCGTTCGGCATTACCGGCGCCATCGCCGCCGAAAATGCCGCCGCGACCGCGTTGAAAACCGGCAGTTGACGAAGCTGTTGACTGCTGCTGCTGCGGAGGAGGCGGCAGCTGCTGGACTTGTTGATTCGTCCAAAACTTGGTCGGCGGCGGTTCGCCGCTTTGTCGAGCTCGTCGCTGCTCCTCGCGCTGACTCTCCAGCTCGGCAAGCCATTGACGACGTGCCGCCTCCTTGGCGGCGTCGAAACGGCTGGCGTCGGGGGCGAGGTGGCCGGCTAGGAAGGAGCTGCGGATGGCGGCTGGTTGATTGTTCGAGGCGGCCAAGTCGAGTTGTTGATGCAGCGGCTGCTGCTGCTGCTGTTGCTCAGGGAGGCTGGGCCGGCGTTGGGGAGGTTGCGGAGCTGGTCTGAAAATTCAAGTTGTTGGCAGCGTTGGTATAGGAGCTGTAGCCTAGTGGCGAGGGCATCTGCCTTGTGACCGGAAGGTCGTGGGTTCGAACCCTTCTACGGATTCGAGCTTTATCTATGGCGATTGTCTAATATGGCGCCTCTAATCATCTGGGGCGATTGTCTAATATGGCGCCTCTAATGATCTATGCCGATTGTCAAATATGGCGCCTCTAATCATCTAGGGCGATTGTTAAATATGGCGCCTCTAATCATCTATGGCGATTGTCAAATATGGCGCCTCTAATCATCTATGGCGATTGTCAAATATGGCGCCTCTAATCATCTATGCCGATTGTCAAATATGGCGCCTCTAATTATCTATGGCGATTGTCAAATATGGCGCCTCTAATCATCTATGCCGATTGTCAAATATGGCGCCTCTAATCATCTGGGGCGATTGTCTAATATGGCGCCTCTAATCATCTATGCCGATTGTCAAATATGGCGCCTCTAATCATCTAGGGCGATTGTCTAATATGGCGCCTCTAATCATCTATGGCGATTGTCAAATATGGCGCCTCTAATCATCTATGGCGATTGTCAAATATGGCGCCTCTAATCATCTGGGGCGATTGTCTAATATGGCGCCTCTAATCATCTATGCCGATTGTCAAATATGGCGCCTCTAATCATCTATGGCGATTGTCTAATATGGCGCCTCTAATCATCTATGGCGATTGTCAAATATGGCGCCTCTAATCATCTATGGCGATTGTCAAATATGGCGCCTCTAATCATCTATGCCGATTGTCAAATATTGCGCCTCTAATGATCTGGGTCGATTGTCTAATATGTCTTGCATCCTGGATCTTTTCAGGATGCAAGACACATGTACACCTACTGTGCAGTGTGTTGCAGATCTTGCTGCTGGAGTCTTCCGGAAGACGACAGCGGCGGAGCGCCGGCTCCGGGACGCCCCCAAGGATCGTAGTCGGACAGTCCCTTCTGCTCGGCCAGTTCCCTCGCCCACTGCTGACGCTTTTGTTCGGCTTTGGTGAGCGGAGCGGGAGGAGGCGGCGGTGCAGGAGCTGCAGATGCTTCTTTGACGCTTGAAGCAGCAACAGTAGCGTGCGAAGGTTGCTCTGTTGGGGCCTTAGTAACCGGTTCGCTAACCTATAAGTTAAGATGATTTATTAATTATAGTGTTTTTTCAAGTATAATAATACAGACAAATTAAATCTACCTTGACTGTTCGAGAGTCAGGCTGTTTCCTAGGCAACACAGTTGACGCATCGCCTTGAGCTTCATCAGCTGACAGCATCCGCTGTTTCTCCTCAACATAGACTTTGGAGAGCAGGTCAACGAGAGCTTCCTCACTCAGCTTGTCCATATTTTCAGCTATCAATCGTTGCATCTTTTCGTCTAATGTTTCCGATTTTGTTTTTGCCATTGTTCCTGTTGCTGGTTTTGCTGTTTTTGTCTGAGAATGCGGCTGCTGAGGTGGCTGTTGAGGCGGCGGCTTTGGCGGCTTCTTTGCTGACTGGTCGGCATCTTCCGACACCGCCCAGGGTTGATGCAGACGGCCCTCGATTTTCACCCGGTTGTGAAGTCCGTCTGGAAATTTTTCGGAAATCCTCGATAATGATCAATAGTGCAAGTACACTACTTATAGTAGCAAGGATGAGATAAATAGCGAAATAACTTGCCAACTTCAATCTGAACATCTCGTTCGCCATTTGAAGTGAGCTTCTCTACTGACTGCAAGATCGCCTTCAGCTGAGTTTCAGTCAGAATCCCGGCATCATCAACACCAGCTGCTGGGCGCTTCCTATGGCCCAGAGCAGGATCTTCGGGATTTGGGACTCGACGATTCGATCCGCTGGACGCCTGCTTCTGACCTTGTTTGACATCGCGTACAGCGGGGGGTCTGCCGCTGCCCGCCTGTTTTCCTTTGCTGCTGCGCGTGTTTTGGTCTGATGAGTCATTGAAATTTGAGAAATTTGTGATTCCATGATTGAAGAAAACTAAGAAAAAATTCAATCTTAAAAAACTGTTTACCTGCTTGAAATGTTATCTTTGGTCGGCCTCTTTCATCTTTTCTGGTGTCAAATTTAATCATGGTTTTCATAGACACTGAAATTTAATATGGCACCATAGAAATTTAGGGTTAAAATTTCATTAAAAACTCACTTAAAAGAACAAAAGTTATTTTTTAACAAAAAATTCCTGTCGTTTTGTTATTTTTACCTAAAAAGCATTTTACTATTTATCTATTACACAAGAGTAGAAAATTCCTTAAAACAAAAAATTAAAAGTATACAATGCACACACAAAATTTTTCACAATGAAGAAAAACGCTATAACAGAAAATGTTATTTTAGATGACAGAAAGTTAAATATTAATATTTATATGGCTTTTTTACGATTAATAGACAGAAATCTAAAAATTTTCTGATTTTCATAGTTCAAAGTAAATAGTCTTTGATGGTAGCTAAATTTTGCGATATGGCAGCCCTATGAGTATATAGAAATTTAAGTGATTATATTTTTTTGTTTCTATAAGTGTGGGTGTAAAACATATTTTACCTTATAATGCACATATGTTAACGGTTTTTCTAGCCCTTCTATGCCCCGCATTTCTTTTGAAAAACAGTCTTTCAACGTTTAAATAATAGTTTTATAAATATCCTTGCCGTTTTACAATACATCTAATAATCATATTTTTAATCCTTTCTTTCTTCATTTTTATGCTAAGAAATATATTCATTTATTTTCACGCAAACTGGCGTCATAATGCAATTTACACGTGCAGCGCTAAGAAGCAGTACAAACTATCGAAATTAACAGAAAATATTCCATGTTAAAAATTTATTGCTTTTAGTTGACAAACACTTATTTAAAATTTTAGCGCCAAATATATACAATACATAAGATAAAAAACATTATCGCTTTTTATTCAAGAAAGGCCATTAATTAGCTTCAAAGTTAGAATTTTTTATTTAAATAGTTAAAGATCGTTACTAAGAATTAGCCCTATATACGAAATTTTCATAAAATTTAAAGAAATCTTTTCTTGGCCACAAGAAAGTATCTTTGCTATTATTTCCAATAAATTGGTTAGGGGCTAAGTACTCAGCATGTTGATGAGAAACTTTTTTCATGCAAAATGCAAACACTGAGGGGAAGTGCTGGCATTATATATCCGGCTTCAAAATTAAATTATTTTCAACAGTAACAAATTTATCGCTAAAAATCTTAAAGTCACGTAATAATATGTTAATATTACTAAGCAAACGTAAAAAGCAATAAATTTAATTATTTTTTAATTATACTTCACATTTACCAAGCTTACATAGCAAAAGCGTCAATAAAATTTTTAAGCAGTGTTTTGTGGATTGTTTTTTTAAAACAGTTCATGGCATTCCCATACTGTGATCTTTCTATGTTCCACGACGATTGTATTTAGGTGATTCAGAAGGATATTAAGATACGCATCTTTTTTAAAGGTGCAACACTAAATTTAAAGAAAACTTGCTTTTAGGCAATCATAATTGGGGTCATTACACACGATATAATGTAGTGATCGATTCCTATTTCCGATAAAACGCATTTAAAATAAAAAATAACGAAGATCGAATGAGTTCTGCACAGAATTTATTTATTTAGTCTAGCTATTTTACCTAAAACTATCTCTGCATTTTTTCAAATTTCTAATATATTCAGTGGTAATTAAACATAATTTTATTGATATTCGTTGATTTTATCAATTAACTATATACTCGTAGCTGAAAATTAGGTGATAACATTTCTGCGGCAGACTTCAGTAAGAATTACCAATTACTTGATAAATCAGATTTTATTTATACACTAAAGCTATTGAGATTCGAAAATAAGATAATGTCATAATTTTAAAGCAAATTCTATTCGATATTTTAATTTATAGATAGCAATATGCAATAAAAAATGCAATTAATATAAAACTGTTCTGTAGTAAAAACTACTGAAATACAATTTATACTTTGATTGCATAATGATGTCCCAGAATACTTAAGTCCCAAGAATACTAAAACACGAGTCCCAGAATAGTTAGTAGAAATGATGATCTTAGAAAATAAACACCGAAAATACAGAATGTATTTTTTAAGTAAACATTTTTAAATATACGGATAATAAACAGATATAAAATAGTGTAGTTTTTCAAAAATTAAACCAAATATTTCAAGCACTCAAATCGCCACTTTAAAAATTTTTGTACTAGCATTAGCGGCAAGCAAACTCGGTTTCCAGGAACAAGCTCCGCCTAGCAACCATCAGGAGGGCGACGGCGTCGTTCAAGATGACGACGCGGTCGCAGCTACGGATCAGTCTGTGGACCACGCTGCCGTGCTCCAGGAGTACCTGGGCGCCAAGGCCGCTGAAGAATTTTTGCACCCAAAGCCGCAGGTCGACACGCATGCCCAGCAGATGTACCGGGAGAAGACCACAACCACACTGAAGAGCGTCACCTCCGATGCAAACGATGTCTGGAGTAGCCTAAGAGCCGAATCTCGCGCTCGAGTGGCCCAACGCAGTCAGGATGAAGCTGAGAGACTGCGCGAAGCCTACAACACCTACGCCAGGGATTGCATCGCCAGACGGATGGCTCCCGTACCGAGGATGTTTGGCGACGATGACTATGGAGAATTCCGGCAGATGCTGGCTAATCCGAGGTCGCGGCCGGCGCTGGAGAGGCGGCGTAAAAAGGAGGTGAGAGATTTGAGGCGGTGCTGTTGGGGGCCCTGGGTTTTTGGGCTGAGTTTCCTTCATATATGGTGGGTGGCATTTTGGAGTGATCTGTGCATTTTATTTTTTTGGGGTGGTTGGTTGAGGCGGTGAGTGTTTTTTTTGGGGTAGCGAGTGCATGTGAGGTGGTGGGGCGTTTTGGAGTTGCGTGTTATTTCAAAGTTGGTATTTTAAGGCGCTAGGTGTTTTTGAGGTGGTGGGTGTTTTAAAAGTGGTTGGTATTTTAGGGCGCTAGGTGTTTTTGAGGTGGTGGGTGTTTTAAAAGTGGCTGGTATTTTAGGACGCTAGGTGTTTTGAGGTGGTGGGTGTTTTAAAAGTGGTTGTTATTTTAGGGCGCTAGGTGTTTATGAGGTGGTGGGTGTTTTAAAAGTGGTTGGTATTTTATGGCGCTGGGTGTTTTTGAGGTGGTGGGTGTTTTAAAAGTGGTTAGTATTTTATGGCGCTGGGTGTTTTTGAGGTGGTGGGTGTTTTAAAAGTGGTTGTTATTTTAGGGCCCTGGGTGTTTTTGAGGTGGTGGGTGTTTTAAAAGTGGTTGTTATTTTATGGCGCTGGGTGTTTTTGAGGTGGTGGGTGTTTTAAAAGTGGTTGTTATTTTAGGGCCCTGGGTGTTTTTGAGGTGGTGGATGTTTTTTAAGTTTGTGTTTTGGGTGGCGGGTGTTTTTTATCTAGAATAATGTTATGGACTTTCTTTTTGGGTGTTTACCGCATTTCTTTTCTAGAGTGCTTGCCTGTCCCGAGCAGCGTTTGTGCAATATATCTGCATTAAAAACCTTTTTAAACTTTCAAACAGCTAATGTACAGACAAGCGCAGCTACACCGCGATACCTACGTGATGCTCACGCACAACAATCCGCTGCCTGCTCTGGCCGTGGGCTCCACCGGCTCACCAAGCGGCGGTGACAGCGGCAGCAAAGACTCGAATAAGGAGGAACAGTCAGCCATTGAGGAGCTGACCAATTTAGGTGTTGGCCGATTTCTTGTGTCAAAATCGGCTCGGGAGGCGGCTGAAGCAGCCACGGCCGCCGCTGAGATCTATCAGGCGTTCGACGTCACCAGAAAATACGACGAACTCGACTTGGCTAATCGACGCAACCAACTCCAACCAATCAGCGAGGATTATAATCCCTATCTGCGCCGGGATTTAGATAGCGCCAGACATAGGAAACTTCGCGGCAGTTACGACTCCATCCGCTATCGACTTGTCGACGCGATGGAAGCCGCCAACGTCGACGAAAATGCGCCGCGATTTAGCGAACGATTCGCCGCTGAATACGCCGCCGAGCACGACCCGATGTCGGTGATCGTCAAGCAGACCGAAGATCGCCAGATGGCCCGGTCGAGACGATCGGCTTTGGCGGCGGCGACCGCTTCGGCTCTGGCCGCTCCGTCGCGTCGTCTGCTGCCGCCTTTGACTTCGGCATCGGCAACAGCGTCACCGAGCAAGCAGCAGCACCAGCAGCAGTCGGCGCCGACAACTTTATTAGAACGGCGTCGACAATTGTTAAAAATGTACGGCAGCCCGGATTCTTGGCAGCCGTTAAGTTTGGGCGCACTGTTGGACTATGCGAGCGACGTTGCACCGACAGCGGGTAAAACAACGTCGGAGTCGTTCCGGTTCGGTCGAACGCCGGTCTGGAAACCCGACGTGCAGCCGGCGGCGGCTGTCGGAGAGCAGTAAAACAACGATTTTTTAATTTTTTTAATTTCGAAGGTTTTTCACATGGAAGTTTTATTTTGATACTAAAAGTAGCGTCAAAAGAGTCTTCACTGTATTTTTGAGAAAGAAAGCCGAATATTGACGTAATATTTCTGCTTTAAAGTTTTTAAATTAATTTACGTGTTATAATAACGATCAATTTTTTTTCTTTTTTAAAGCATGTTTCTTCCATAGGCTTATTTTCCTCCAGTAACCAAAATTATTATGTTTTTTGCTCACTTTTTTATACAAAGCTTTCCATGTGTTAGGTCACAAAAACGAAAAAGCTTTTTCTCGATTTTTAGAAGATTTAAAACTTAAGTAGAGAAGTATTTTCCTCTTGTTTTCCTTACATAGCAGTAGAGTTGGCAAAGTATATGTATTTTTTCATAACTTGCCTTCATATTTTCCCTAAATTGTTTTTTGTTTTTTTTGTATTAGCGCCTTCGCTTAATCTGAATTTGGCTTCCTTAGTTGATGGACAGAGAGCTGCTCACAAAGCTATTTACGATTTATTTTCCACATGTGGATTAATTTATAAACAAGAAAAACATTGTTTATTTCACTTCCAGATCAGTTTATGTTTTATTAGCACTTAAAATTGAGGCAAATAAATTTATTATACAAATATCTTCACCATTGAAAATTGGTTTTAAATTTTGAACTCAACTAATAATTTCTTAATGCTTGAGTACTGTTTTTTAATTAAAATTTTTTAATGCTGAACGAGCTAAATCTGTTTTAAGTGAATAAGATTGCATAGTTAACTAAGATTTATTATAAAATTTTAGTAGATTCTAAGATAATTATTATTATCCTTGTTCCAGAAACAGACATGTCTGCAGTAGACGATACGGATGTGCCTCCGCTAGAGGATATGAGTCACGTGTTCAAGCAGCCGGCGGCTGGGACAGCTGCCAAGGTCTCTGCAGGTTCGGCTGATTCTAAGCTGAAGAATGACTCTTGTGTCGAGAATTCAGAGAAGGCACCAGCTGGTCCTCAAAAAATGAATAGTGCAACAGCTGCGCCTAAGGTAGCCACTCTGTCCGTCTCTCCATCTGTCTGTCTGTCTGTCTGTCTGTCTATCTGTCTGTCTATCTGTGTGTCTGTCTGTCTGTCTGTCCGTCTTTCCATATGTCTGTCTGTCTGTCTGTCTGTCTGTCTTTCTGTCTGTCTGTCTGTCTGTCCGTCTCTCCATGTGTCTGTCTGTCTGTCGGTCGGTCTGTCTCTCTGTCTGTCTGTCTGTCTGTCTGTCTGTCTGTCTGTCTGTCGATCTGTCTGTCTATCTGTCTGTCTGTCTGTCTGCCTGCCTGTCTGTCGGTCTGTCTGTCTGTCTGTCGATCTGTCTGTCTATCTGTCTGTCTGTCTGTCGGTCTGTCTGTCTGTCCGTCTCTCCATCTGTCTGTCTGTCTGTCTGTCTGTCTGTCTGTCTGCCTGTCTGTCTGTCTGTCTGTCCGTCTCTCCATCTGTCTGTCTGTCTGTCTGTCTGTCTGTCTATCTGTCTGTCTGTCTGTCGGTCTGTCTGTCTGTCTGTCCGTCTCTCCATCTGTCTGTCTGTCTGTCTGCCTGTCTGTCTGTCTGCCTGTCTCTCCATCTGTCTGTCGGTCGGTCTGTCTGTCTGTCTGTCTGTCTGTCTGTCTGTCGGTCTGTCTGTCTGTCTGTCTGTCGGTCTGTCTGTCTGTCTGTCTGTCTGTCTGTCTGTATTTAATTCGGAGAAGCTTCCTTCATCCAGCCAACTGAAACCGGGGCACCCCTTCAGCAGGCAAGCGGCTTCGGCGGCATGCGCCGAGGATTTCTAGCCGCACCCAGCAAGCCGACGGCAGGCAGCCAGCAGCCCCAGCAGCAGGAGAAGAAACCGAGCAACAACACAAGCACAGCGGAGGACAGCAACGAAGTGCCCTACATCCGCAGCGACCCGGGTGCGGCCGCCCGCTCGCTTCAGCTCGACGACGTTCAAGCCAGCCTAGCCGAGGCTCAGGCAGCTTCCAGTTCAGCTCCAGCCGGCTGGCTCAACGACGACCTTCTGGCTCGGGTTGAAGCCGACGAATCTTTGCTGCGTGGCCTGGCGAATCCGCGACTGTCAGCGCCGCTGACCAAATTTCAGACCGATCCGAGGAGGGCGATGGAGGTGGGGCTTTAGATCCCTATATGTTTAGTTGGCGCAACAAACATACCCCGTTTTAGCACCACTAACATGCATAAATTGGCGCCAAAAACATACATAAATTGGCGCCACAAACATTAATTGACGCCACAAACACGACTACATTAGCGCCACAAGCAGACCTATATTAGCGCCACAAACAGACCATAATAGCACCACAAACATACCCATATTGGCGCCACAAACATACCCATATTAGCGCCACAAACCGACCTGTATTAGCGCCACAAACATACCTATATTAGCACAACAAACCGACCTACATTAGCACCACAAAGCGACCTAAATTAGCGCCACAAACCGACCTATATTAGCGCCACAAACCGACCCATTTTAGCGCCACAAACCGACCTATAAGCACCACAAACCGACCTATATTAGCGCCATAAACCGACATATATTAGCGCCAAAAAACCGACCTATATTAGCGCCACAAACGGACTTATATTAGCGCCACAAACGGACTTATATTAGCGCCACAAACATACCCATATCAGCGCCACAACATAAATTATGATGAAGTGTCTAGTGACACACCATCGCTATCACCCGCAGGAGTACAAAGACGACACCGAAGTGCAACAATTTCTGGCGAAATTTTCCGCTCTACTAGGGGACCATTTCACTCGCCTGGCGGACCAGCAAGAGCAGCAGAAAAACGAGACAGAGAAACAGCCGCAAAAGAAAGTTCAAGAAATAGACCCGGAAGTGGAGGAAGTATTGTCCAGACCGGGTGTCCGTGAGGCGCTCACTAACCCGGACGTGCAGAGTTGGATGTCTGTACTGCGCCAAGACCCCGATCGAGCTCAGGGCCTGTTGCGTCACAGTCGGGATAGGGAGTTTCAACGCCGTATTAGATTGCTTATGGAGAACGGACTGATTGGGTTGGCGAAATAGTTCAACTGATCTATTTAGCTTCAATTAAGTGATAATTATCAATCAATAAACGTCTGTGTGAACATATTTTGTTTTCAAAGCTAAATTAAGTTATTATGAAAGCTCAACTGAATAATTTTGCATTGTCGTTTATAGTTGTGTGAATTATTATTCATAAATTTTGTCATCTTGCTGGTGTTCGCAAAACGAGCTTTAGCTCTTCACAAAGTGCTTAAAGTTGTAAAGTGTTGCTTTATTTAAAACATGCAATAATAAGAATTTATAATGAAAAAGTACGAATTGTTAAAGCTTGAAAAACATAATGTAGAGGTTTGGCATATCAAAATATAATAAACTGCTGAATCTTAAATATAAAAATTAAAAAATGACCATTAAAGCAACTAATGTTTTAAATTCCAGCACTTAAAATTGCTGCCGTGACCAAGGCAAGGTTTTTCTGCCTCTTTATTTGCAGAAGAAACAAATGGTTTAACTTTATTTCATTTGTTTAACAGTTGCCAGTATTTTATAATACGGATAAATGCAGAAAAATTCTGTAGCTTCACATGCACTAGATTGAAAACTAATATATAAAATCTCACTTAAATCGGACAATATCACACCTTAATCGCAGAATCTCACACCCTAATCAGAGAATCTCACACCCGAATAGCAGAATCTCACACCCAAATCAAAGAATTTCACACCTAAATAACAGAATGTCACACCCTAATCCGAGACTTTCACATCCTAATCCGAGAATCTCACACCCAAATCAGAGAATCATACACCCAAACAATAGAATCTCACACCTAAATAAGAGAATCACACACCCAAATCAGAGAATCACACACCCAAAAAAGAGAATCTCACACCCAAATAAGGAATCTCACACCTACAATAAGATAATCTCAGACCTAAATCAGAGAATCTCACACCAAAATCAGAGAATCTCACACCTAAATAAGGGAATCTCACACTAAAATAAGATAATCTCACACCTAAATCAGAGAATCACACACCCAAACAATAGAATCTCACACCTAAATAAGAGAATCACACACCCAAATCAGAGAATCACACACCCAAATAAGAGAATCTCACACCCAAATAAGGAATCTCACACCTAAAATAAGATAATCTCAGACCTAAATCAGAGAATCTCACACCAAAATCAGAGAATCTCACACCTAAATAAGGGAATCTCACACTAAAATAAGATAATCTCACACCTAAATCAGAGAATCACACACCCAAACAATAGAATCTCACACCTAAATAAGAGAATCACACACCCAAATCAGAGAATCACACACCCAAATAAGAGAATCTCACACCCAAATAAGGAATCTCACACCTAAAATAAGATAATCTCAGACCTAAATCAGAGAATCTCACACCAAAATCAGAGAATCTCACACCTAAATAAGGGAATCTCACACTAAAATAAGATAATCTCACACCTAAATCAGAGAATCACACACCCAAACAATAGAATCTCACACCTAAATAAGAGAATCACACACCCAAATCAGAGAATCACACACCCAAATCAGAGAATCTCTCACCCAAATAAGAGAATCTCACACCCAAATCAGAGAATCTCACACCCAAATAAGAGAATCTCACACCCAAATAAGAGAATCTCACACCCAAATAAGAGAATCTCACACCCAAATAAGAGAATCTCACACCTAAATCAGAGAATCTCACACCCAAATAAGAGAATCTTACACCCAAATAAGAGAATCACACACAAAAATCAGAGAATCTCACACCAAAATCAGAGAATCTCACACTAAAAAAGTAGAATTTCACTGGAAAATCAGATTTAATATTACACAAAAATGAAACCCCATCAATAGAAATAAAAGATAATAAAATCCCACCGCCAGGAATCCCAGCCGCCTTCAAGCAGCAGACTCAGAAGCGGCATCCTCAAAAATGTCATCATCCGTTTCCAACGTCTCGTCAGCAGTAGAAGCAGCAGCCGCAGCTTCGGCCTCGTCTTGGGCTCGTTGAATTTCTTGCCTCTCAAAGTCGATTCTGCGCTGACGAGCGGCGCCAGTTTCGTCCTGGTCGTGCCAGAGCTTGGCGAGCACCAGAGAGGCCGAATCCAACGACGCCTGCTGCTCAGTGGAGGCGTACTCGGCGATGTCCAAATGCGGCAAATACTCCGGCTGGCGACGCATTGTCGACACGTTCAAAGCGGGCTTCATCGGCTGATGGATTTGATTGACAGCATCGGGAAGCGGCGGCAGATCAAAGGATAGCACTCCGGTTGGCGGCGAATCAAGTATCTGAGTATTTTCCTCAGTTAATTTTGTAGCCTTGACTGGTCTAGTATAGTCGCTGCCTACATCCTGTAGAGATGCGTACGAATCGACCGAAATGTCCACTGGGAGCAGCCGCTGAAGGTACAGCCCGCCTGAGCCAGTCATTCTGAATACCATGACGTCGTCCGGTGAGTCAGGAGGTGCACGCGGATCGCTCAGGTGTACGGCTGCAAGTCCTCGGAGTCCGTCTGGCCGGGATGTCTCAAGGGGCAGCAGACGGGATTCGGAGGCTAAGGTGGGCGGCAACGACTGGTCTGAGGCTTGCAGCGTCATTGCCGACACTTCGCCAGTTGTCTGTTGTGCGGAGGGGGGGCTTTTTGACTGACAGTTCGAGTCCCAAGCTACATCCCTGAACAATCCTCAGCTTCAGGCCAACTACAATCCCTGAACAATCCTCAGCTTCAGGACCCGTCCCTGAACAATCTTCAGCTTCAGGACCCGTCCCTGAACAATCCTCAGATTCAAGACCCGTCCCTGAACAATCTTCAGCTTCAGGACCCGTCCCTGAACAATCCTCAGATTCAAGACCCGTCCCTGAACAATCCTCAGCTTCAGGACCCGTCCCTGAACAATCCTCAGCTTCAGGCCAACTACAATCCCTGAACAATCCTCAGCTTCAGGCCAACTACAATCCCTGAACAATCCTCAGCTTCAGGCCAACTACAATCCCTGAACAATCCTCAGCTTCAGGCCCCGTCCCTGAACAATCCTCAGCTTCAGGCCCCGTCCCTGAACAATCCTCAGATTCAGACCTTGTCCCTGAACAATCCTCAGATTCAGACCTCGTCCCTGAACAATCTTCAGCTTCAGGCTCCGTCCCTGAACAATCCTCAGCTTCAGGCTCCGTCCCTGAACAATCCTCAGCTTCAAGACCCGTCCCTGAACAATCTTCAGCTTCAGGACCCGTCCCTGAACAATCCTCAGCTTCAAGACTTGTCCCTGAACAATTTTCAGCTTCAGGACCCGTCCCTGAACAATCCTTAGCTTCAGGCCCCGTCCCTGAACAATCCTCAGATTCAGACCTCGTCCCTGAACAATCTTCAGCTTCAGGCTCCGTCCCTGAACAATCCTCAGCTTCAGGACCCGTCCCTGAACAATCTTCAGCTTCAGGACCCGTCCCTAAACAATCCTCAGCTTCAGGCCAATATACATCCCAGAACAATCCTCAGCTTCAGGCCAATATACATCCCAGAACAATCCTCAGCTTCAGGCCAATATACATCGCAGAACAATCCTCAGCTTCAGGCCAATATACATCGCAGAACAATCCTCAGCTTCAGGCCAATATACATCGCAGAATAATCCTCAGCTTCAGGCCAATATACATCCCAGAACAATCCTCAGCTTCAGGCCAATATACATCCCAGAACAATCCTCAGCTTCAGGCCAATATACATCCCAGAACAATCCTCAGCTTCAGGCCAATATACATCCCAGAACAATCCTCAGCTTCAGGCCAATATACATCCCAGAACAATCCTCAGCTTCAGGCCAATATACATCCCAGAACAATCCTCAGCTTAAGACCAACTTTAATTCCAGAAAAATCCTCAGCTTAAGCCCAAATATCCCAAAACAAATCCCTGAACAAATCCCTCACATCCTCAATCTATAATTGACAACAATCCCCGAGCACAAACCTGAGCACCAAGCAGCAACAGGTCGCTAGACGCGCCCAGCCACCAAGCCGCGGTGGCCGCCGCATGCAGCGGACTCTTCGAGTGCAGCAGGCACCGATTGCCAGTCATCCTGACGTCAACCAGCCGGAGATTGCCATCGGAGCCGATCAGATGGCCGTGCGGCCCGACACCGATTCGGCAGCGAAATCTCTCTGGCGAGTTTTTGTTGCTAGGCAGCTGGAAGAGTTTCACGCCGGAGACAGTCGGCGGCGAGCGCATGTCGAACAGCTCGACTAGGCGACCGCCGACGCAGACGCAGCTCCGATGATGCGGCCCCACGCTGGCACTTGCCCACAGTTCGCCGGGCGACCAGGGCGCCAATTCATCAGCGCTAAATTTGTGGCGCCAGGAGCAGGAGGCGTCGCTGCGGCGCGGATCCCAAAGCTTAGCAACCAGATCGGCGTCCATAGTTACCAGCTCGCCTGTGATGTGAGGGTTCAGGGATACTGATAGCAGGCGGTTAGTTGTGGTCGAGGCTGTTGCTGAGGCGGCTGATGCAGCAGGACTGGATGCTGCGATTGAAGATTCCACGGAGAACTCGTCGGCAGCATCGGAGGTCTGGCGGTAGAGCTGCAACATTTGTGTGAGACGTATTTTGCACTGCCCATTATTGATATTTTCGAGTATTTTCGAGTATCACTTACTTACTTAATCGTTCACTCACTTGCTCTCCCACTCATCCACTCACTAACGCATTCACTCATTCAGTCACTCACTTGCTCCCTCACTCAGTCACACACAAACACACACACACACACACACTGACTTTCTCACTCACTAAGACATTCAATCAGTTACTCAATTGCTCACTCACTCACTTCTTCACTAAATCACTCATTCAATCACTCACCTACTTAATCACTCGCTCACTCACTTATTTAATCACTCAGTCACTCAGTTGCTCACTCACTCAGTCACTCAGTCACTTACTCTCACACAAACACAGACTGGCTTTCTCACTCACTCAGTTACTCACTCACTCACACACTCACTCACTCACTCACTCACTCACATACTCACTCACACACTCACTCACTCATTTACTCACTCACTCACACACTCACTCACTCACTCACTCACTCACACACTCACTCACTCACTCACACACTTAATCACTCACACACTTAATCACTCACTGACTTACTTACTCACTCACTCATTCAGTTGCCCATTCACTAACTCAATCACTAACTCACTCACTCACTCAATCACTCACTCACACACTTAATCACTCACACACTTAATCACTCACTGACTTACTTACTCACTCACTCATTCAGTTGCCCATTCACTAACTCAATCACTCACTCAATCACTCTCACTCACTCACTCACTCACTCACTCACTCACTCACCTGAAAGCGATCCTTCCGCCTGACGGCAATCAGCAATCCGACAGTACCGCCGCAAGCGTCGCCGACAACTTCATAGATCTGGCCGTCGTCATTTGATTCCGTCGATGTCCAACGCGTCACGAGTCGCCAGCAGTCTCCGCCGCCGGCGCTACATAACTCGGCGGTGTCCCGACGTCGGCGACGCTTTCGTCGCCGCTTTGAACTGCGTCGAAAATCAAGCGTCGATACGCGCAGACTGTCGAGTTGTTGTCCAGCGGCGTAAGCAACAACGGCAGCTGAGGAGAGGTGGCGGCGGCGGCGGAGGCCCAGACAATGCCTGAGCCGCAGTGACGCCCGGAAACTGTGCCGATCATGCGGTTGCAGAGGGACTCGGGATTCAGCGGATCGACGCCTAGAGCGTCTACGCCTGATGGAAGATAAATGGGATTTTTCAAGTGAGGATCATAGTGATGGAATTTGACCGTTGGGATCAGAGGAATGGGATTTGAACATAGGGATCATAGGGATAGGCATAGAAATTTAGGGTCAGAGAAATGGGATTTGTAAGCAAGGATCAAAGTGATGGGATTTTTAAGGATCAAACTGATGGGACTTAAACGTGAGGATCAGAGGGATGGGATTTGAGTGTGAGGATCAGAGGGATGGGATTTGAGCGAGAGAATCAGAGGGATGGGATTTGAACGTGAGGATCAGAGGGATGGGATTTGATTTTGAAAATATAAGAAATAGGATTTCTAAAGTGGGGATGATAGAAATGGGATTTGTGTTCGAGCAGAAGGAGACTCCCACCCGCGTCGGAATCCTGAGCGTCAGGTGGCGGCGGCGCCGTCAGAAACTCAGTGATGCGCAACGGCAGCCTAGCCAGCCGCGCCAACGGAAAGTCCTTGAAGCTCTGGGCGCCAGCCAGCTCGCGCAACAGCTGACGCGACGATTCGACGCCGGTGAGGCTGGAAGCGGCGGCGCGGCCGCCGAAATGTCGGCCGGCGGTGCTGGAGGCGACGCAGGCTAAGCGGACCCGACGATGACGCGCCCGACTGCAGGGCCAGGCGTCCGGGGCGCCGAGCAGCGGCCTCGAGTCCGACGGGTTGAGACGGACGGGCGGGCCCGCGAGGCGGTAGGGCAGCGGCTCGAATCCGGCCACCTGCGGGGTTTATGATATGGTCCATATCATATGGACGTTTATGGGAAATTCGATACATATCGGCACCAAATCGAATTAATTATAAACACAGAACTTTATAGTTAATATCGATACATATCGGCACTAAATCGAATTAATTATAAGAACCAGAATTTTATAGTTGATATCGATACATATCGGCAAAAAAGAAATAATCATAAAAAACAGAATTTTATAGTTGATATCGATACATATCAGCAACAAATAGAAATAATCAAAAGAACCAGAATTTTATTGTTGATATAGATACATATCGGCAAAATCGAATTAATTATAAGAACCAGAATTTCATAGTTGATATCGATACATATCGGCAACAAATAGAAATAATTAAAAAAACCAGAATTTTATTGATATCGATACATATCGGCAACAATTAAAAATAATTAAAAAACCAGAATTTTTTGATATCGATACATATCGGCAACAAATAGAAAAAATTATAAGAACCAGAATTTTATAGTTGATATCGATACATATCGGCAACAAATAGAAATAATTATAAGAAACAGAATTTTATAGTTGATATCGATACATATCGGCACCAATTCGAAATAATTATAAGAAACAGAATTTTATAGTTGATATCCATACATATCGGCAAGAAATCAATATAACAATAAGGTTTTCATAGCCGGTATCGATAAATATCGGCGAGAAAGTAAATAATTTTAAGAAACGAAATTTTATAGTTCGAATCGATACATATCGGCAAGAAATTACAATCATACTTACATGAGGGACGTTTTGCAGTTAATATTGACACATAACGGCAATAAATAAAACGCATAATTGTACAAGTTTATTTAGTTTATATCGACACATCAGCAGGTAAACTCGTATGGGACCACGATTCGCATCGCGAACTCGATACATATCGGCATTTAGTGGAATAGTCATTGTTTTTGTTACTTGTATCAATACTATTAAAGTTTATTAGATACAATAATTATATTGCAGAGTACTATAAACTTGATACTTCTTCCTACCTGGGTGAGGGACTCGCCGTGACCGCCAATATGACCTAAATCGGTGTAGGCAGCCTGGCCAAACGGAGGCGCTTTGGCCCGATCCTTAGCTAGATAGTTGCGGCAATAGTGACCGCGGCCATCGTCTTCTGACCAAAATTGTGGAAAATTAAACTTCGGAAACATTTGTTTAAACTGTCATTTCACTTTATAACTGAAATTTTTTGGCTTTTTTGTAACAATAGACGATATTTTTTCATAACACTACTTAATAAAGTGCTCTTGAGTAGTGTATCAAGAATCGAAAGCATAACTCATAGAAAAAAATTAAAAAAACGGAAAAAATAAACAAAAAAGAATCTTTTTTACTAGGTAAACTTCGAGGCCATAGTACAAAGGACCGTTAGAACAGGGTAGTAACAGAAATTATACTGATTGTGCGTTTATTTTTGTTTATAAAGTCAGCACATTTAAAATAAGGCAGTAGTAAAGCAATATAAATTAAAATATAAGCAAAGCACTTTTATTGAGCGCAGATGAGCACATGAAGCAGACAGTCACGCCTTAAGCATTTTTAAACTATATTGGAAAAGCACTTTTCGCAAAATGAAATCAATTGTCATGAAAAAATCAAGAAAAGCATATTTTATTACAAAACATACTCACAATGAAAAACGCAATTAAAGCTACTAGTTTAAAATCGTTAATAGCACAGATTTATAATTTTTACTTGAAATTTTTGATTGAATTCATTAATTAGTGATTTAAAGATTATAAATAAAATTCAGCGTATAAAAACAGCATTAAAAAAGTAACAGTGATAAACTGATGCGATTTTCGGCGCCAATATAAAAATCTCAATAATACTGACAAAGAATACAACTTGGCGGGAAAT
>CATNEM010000104.1:62500-180000 GCA_950096795.1 Macrostomum cliftonense | reverse complement strand
AATTTAGGAATCATGAATAAACTTGCAAGATAATCACCCTTTAATTACTTTAAGAATCATGAATAAACTTTCAAGATAATGACCCCTAAATTACTTTAAGAATCATGAATAAACTTTCAAGATAATCACCCTTGAAGTACTTCAAGAATCATGAATAAACTACCAAGATAACTTCCCTTGAAGTACTTTAAGAATCATGAATAAACTTTCAAGATAATCACCCCTAAATTACTTTAAGAATCATGAATAAACTTTCAAGATAATCACCCTTAAATTACTTTAAGAATCATGAATAAACTTTCAAGATAATCACCCCTAAATTAATTTAAGAATCATGAATAAACTTTTAAGATAATCACCCCTAAATTAATTTAAGAATCATGAATAAACTTTCAAGATAATCACCCTTAAAATAATTTAAGAATCATGAATAAACTTTCAAGATAATGACCCCTAAATTACTTTAAGAATCATGAATAAACTTTCAAGATAATCACCCTTGAAGTGCTTCAAGAATCATGAATAAACTACCAAGATAACTTCCCTTGAAGTACTTTAAGAATCATGAATAAACTTTCAAGATAATCACCCTTGAAGTACTTCAAGAATCATGAATAAACTACCAAGATAACTTCCCTTGAAGTACTTTAAGAATCATGAATAAACTTTCAAGATAATCACCCTTGAAGTACTTCAAGAATCATGAATAAACTACCAAGATAACTACCCTTGATGTACTTTAGGAAGCAATAAATTGCCGAGATAATCACCCCTAAAGTACTAAAAAAAAATCAATAAAATACTAGGAGAATCACAAGTAAACTACTCAAATAACTATTCCTCATACACAATTTTTTTTAAAACGGCTTAAAAACCTTTTTATAATCTAACATTAGTATTGTCTTCAGAAAAACCATAGTAAAAATTTATTGTTCGTTAGCTAAAGAAGACACAGCAAGATTAGGGATTAGAACTTACGACCCCTGAGCCGAAGCAGGCGTAGACACAGCCACAACACTCGACGCTGTAGCATTTGAATTGCTAGATTTCGGCGAAACCTGCGTCTGCGGAGGCGGCGGCGGCGGCGGGGCGTGCCTGCTCTTTCTAAACGACTTGTTGACATTAGCAACCGACGGATTGTTAGACAGCAGAGGACTGCCAGCTCTATAGAGCGGCTCCATAGAAGAGCAACGCGTGGCTGGCAGGGAAACGCTAACCGCAGCCGCGGACGCTGAGGAACCCGCCGGCCCGGGACGAGGCGGAGTCGGGGCCTGTCGATCATTCGACATCTGCTGAGGCTCGTCATCACACGGGCCAAAGGGATTTAACTCCTCAGGATAGGCCACTGTTGGCGACTGGGCTCTGCTAGACGATGCCGCTCTTGGTGCAGTTGCTAAGGGGGGCGGTCGCTGAGGCGGCGGCAGCGGCGGCTTCGATCTGACGGGTGTCTCCTCTCTGTTGGGAAATAGAGGTTGAAATAGAGGAGAAAATAGCATTAAAAAGACTGTCATTTTCAAAAATCTTTAAAACATTCATAATCCCTTACTTAAAAAATTCTTTTAACGTAATGCGACCCCTAAATACTCAAGCTTACTAAATAGCGTTAAATCCCTAAACTCTTTAGATCCCAAAACACCTTAAATCCCTAAGCTCCTAAAACTGCGAAACTACCAGAATTCTTGCACTACTAGACACTCACTTAAAGGGGTTGAACTCCTCGGGATACAGATCGACATCAACAGCAACTTTCTTTGTCATAGCAGCGGCAGAAGCAGAAGATGCTCCAATAGTTGTTGCCGACCTGCTTGGCAGCTGGGATTGCGATCGTTTCGCTGGCGGCAGAGGGGGAGGCGGCGGCGCCGGCTTGCGCGCCGAACGGCGAATGGAAGCTGGCGAACCGAATGGCGAGGCTGCGGCTGAGGAGACGGCGGAGAGTTGAGCCGTTGCTGGGGCGGGTTCTACTGGGGCGGAATTTTCAGCTGCGGCGCGTTCTCCAACGACTGATGCTGTTTTTGAGGCGGATTCCGAATTGGAGGAAGCGGCAGGAGCAGACTTTGGGGCGGATTCAGAGGCTGCAGCTTCCGCAGGGGCGGATTCTCTGGCGGTCGCTTGGACAGGAGCGACTTCCGGTGCAGATGATTCAACAGAGCCACATTCTGAGGACGGAATTTCAGCCGGGGTGGATTCCGGAGCGGAATATTCGACAGGGGCGGATTTCTGGAGCGGAAGATTCGACAGGGGCGGATTCTGGAGCGGAAGATTGAACAGGGGCGGATTTCGGAGCGGAAAATTGGACAGGGGCGGATTCTGGAGCAGAAGATTCGAGAGGGGCGGATTCCGGAGCGGAAGATTGGAGAGGGGCGGATTCCAGAGCGGAAGATTCGACAGGGGCAGATTCCGGAGCAGATTCCGGAGCGATTTTTTCGACAGGGGCGGATTCCGAGACCGCAGCTTCACCAGAGCCAGCTGGTTCTAGTGGAGCAGAAGTTGTCACAGAAGCGTCTTGACTGGCAGGTCTAACAACAACAAGCAACAGCAGATTCTTCGCCGCTAACAACTGTCGGATTTTGCCGCACAGAGAGGTTCGCACCGCCCTCTACGGGAACGACGGGACTGAGCGGCGACTCCGGCAATTTCTCGACGTCGTCTTCGCGGTCGCATCGACGCCGCTTTTCCAAAGCTTCGCTGGCCGCTTTGCGCAGCTCGCCGCGTCGACTGTCCAGCAGGCACTGGCGATGGCAGAGACGGCCGTCCGTGTCGAGAGACCGTTCCAGTAGGAAGACGTCACCGCTGCACATGGAGCAGCTGTTGCCGCGTTTCTATAAAGTGACGGTTTAAGAATTTCGTATTGAGAGTAAAATCTCAGTGGTAGCTATTGGGTCATTATTACCCAGCCTAGTCATATAACTGCCATACGAGACTGGTTATAAAGGACACGTCTTAAACAACTCCGGTCATAAGGGACACGTGTCAAACAGTTCTGGTCATACGGAATACGTGTCATACAATTATGGTCATACGGAACATGTCTATTAAAGTTCTGGTCATACGGGACATGTGTCATACAGTTCTGGTCATACGGGACATGTGTCATACAGTTCTGGTCATACGGGACATGTTTCATACAGTTCTGGTCATAGGGGACATGTTTCATACAGTTCTGGTCATACGGGACATGTTTCATACAATGATGGTCATACGGGACATGTGTATTAGAGTTCTGGTCATACGGGACACGTGTCATACAGTTCTGGTCATACGGAATACGTGTCATACAATTATGGTCATACGGAACATGTCTATTAAAGTTCTGGTCATACGGGACATGTGTCATACAGTTCTGGTCATAGGGGACATGTGTCATACAGTTCTGGTCATACGGGACATGTTTCATACAGTTCTGGTCATAGGGGACATGTTTCATACAGTTCTGGTCATACGGGACATGTTTCATACAATGATGGTCATACGGGACATGTGTATTAGAGTTCTGGTCATACGGGACACGTGTCATACAGTTCTGGTCATACGGGACACGTGTCAAACAATTCTGTTCATACGGGACACGTGTCATACAGTTCTGGTCATACAGAACCGCGTCATACCATTCTGGTCATACGGAATACATGCCTTACAGTGTTCTGGTCATACGGGACACGTGTCATACAGTTCTGGTCAACGGGACAAGTGTCATACCTTTCTGGTCACACATGACACGTCTCATACAGTTCTGGTCATACCGGACATGAAACTGTTGCACAATCCTAGTCATATGTGTTATTAAAAATGCTTCAAGAGATTTAACGAGAAGCCATTGTTGTAAAATTTTGCAAAATTAAATTGAACTTAAAACTGAATTTACCTCTCAGATCTAAAAGAAGGAACATGATTTAATTAATAACTTACTTTCACCAACGGAACAAGAGAATAGGTGAATAAGGCGACAATATTTCTTAAATTCTAAATATAACAGCAACCAACTATTACTTTTATAAGTAAAGACTTTCCAAGGAGGCTACTACTAGTAGTACTGTACGACTCTATACCATAAAAAACGATTAACAATTTTACGCTAATGAAGCTACTAATAGTAGTGATAGTGATTATAGAAGCGGAGCCATAATTAAAATTATTTCAAGTAGACAAAAAGTGATAGGAGTGACTAGACAAACTCTAAATAAGGCATATTATTAGTGGGGGTGAAATGCAGGTCAAGTGACAAAATTGAACTCGTCTTAGGAAATGGTGTATAATTAAAAAGTATATAGTTTTGTTTTGGCCCATCTGTTTAATTAGTTTGTTGTTTCTTCAGATCTGCCAATAATAAGGCTCCTGTGCGTAATAATTTTAAATAGGAATTAAAACAATATTGTAATTCGACGCGAATTCAAAATTATGTTAGGCGTTAAATTTTGTTACCATGTTCGTGGTAAATTTTTTATCGAGGTAGTTGTTATTGTAGTTAATTAGAAGAAAATACAGAGTATGGATTATGGCTTTAATCGATCTATATTAAAATTGACATACCTTAGCGGATTGCTGCTCCTGCGGCTCAAGTTGCTGACTATTGCCGGCAAACATGTTAACTGAAGGACCGCCACCTGAAATATAAATTAAAAAAAATCTTTTTACACTACTTATTAGAATAGAATCAGTAGTATTCAGTAGTATAAAACGATAATTAAAAAGTTGGTTCACTCACGCCTCTCTTTTCCGCGCAGATGCATATTCATATAAGCCACGTAGGTAATAATGCTTAATTTCTCAGGCGTAGCCATATCCTCCGCATCCAACAGTGCCGGTATGCCAATAGATTCGGCAATGCGAAATGCCAATTGATTATTAGCTAACCAATTCTGCGGCTTTAACGAATGATAATCAATTAAATCGGGCCGGTATCTGTGCAGAATAGCGCAGAATGCTAAGCCGTCGCGGAAACTATTAGTGAAATTAGTCACTCTAACACCTTCGTAGCCGTCTGTTTGAGCTTGACACCAGCGCAATAGGCTTTGAATTTTGTCAGTTGATGACGCAACGGTGGATGAAGATTTTGCTGCTCCTGCTGCTGCTGGCGCCGCTTCTGCCATTTAATTGGCCTCTAGTGACTGAAGAAATAATCAGCGAAAACAAATTATGATTAGGGAAAGACACGGGTCAAGTTTAGAATCAGGAGATAAGGAGGGAAGTAGCCATGGAGGGATCATAAGGGTGCGGTGAATGAGCAAGTGTAAGCTGCGGATCAATCAGAGGAGTAGAAAGTTGATTCGAGGACTTAAAGATCGAGTTAAGTACGTGAGCATCAATCTAAGATTATGAGAATCACTCAAAGTATCTGAGAATAAATTTCTGGGTTTAAAGGATCAATATATGGATCTGATGATCCAGGGATCAATCTATGGATTTGATGATCTAGGGATCAATCTATGGATTTGATGATCTAGGGATCAATCTATGGATCTGATGATCTAGGGATCAATCTATGGATCTGATGATCTAGGGATCAATCTATGGATCTGATGATCGAGGGATCAATCTATGGATTTAATGATTTAGGGATCAATCTATGGATTTGATGATCTAGGGATCAATCTATGGATTTGATGATCTAGGGATCAATCTATGGATCTGATGATCTAGGGATCAATCTATGGATCTGATGATCTAGGGATCAATCTATGGATCTGATGATCTAGGGATCAATCTATGGATCTGATGATCCAGGGATCAATCTATGGATCTGATGATCCAGGGATCAATCTATGGATCTGATGATCTAGGGATCAACCTATGGATCTGATGATCTAGGGATCAAACTATGAATCTGATGATTTAGGGATCAATCTAAGGATTAATCGAAGGATCTGAGAATCTAAGGATTAACCCAAGGATCTGAGGATCATTATAAGGATTTGAAGATCTATTTGGGGATCACAGAATTCAAGTATCAAAGGGCTAATCTGAGGATCCCAGGGTAAAATCGAGGATCAAAGGATCCATCTAAGAATCTGATGAATTTAAGAGATCAAATCGATGACCATATGGTAGTTTAATAGTTTGATTTGATAACAAAGAACCGATCCAAATGACTCCTAACCAAAATGAAAAAAATAACAATCAAACAACGGCACCAAAATTTGTTTAACAAAACCTTTATTTAGCAAGCAGTAAGTAAGATAAAAATTAACAGAAGTTTAGTAGCTGCGGCACTCGGTGTTTTCATGCTATAGACTTGTATTTGATTACCACTGTCTAAGATGAAAGGTACGCGCTTTTCAATGCTAGCACAGATCCAGTCAAAAGCTTATGCAAGAAAACGAATAAGAAATTTGCTGCATTTAGGAACTTCTGAAAACGCTGCACCTTGTACAGCGCTATGAACAGCAAGGAAATATCAAACTAAATTACGCAGTTATGGATGAAAGCAAAGCTCAGTGTGAGACAAAGCGAAAAGGCATCTGTTGCTTTCAAAGTAAAGGACCACTGAATAGATTAACCCTGCTGCTTAACGTGCCAAATAACCCCTATCGATGAATCATTTCCTTTGCTTAGCGACTCACATCTAACGTCAATCAAATCCGAGAGCTTTTTGAAGACCCATCAAATTATTCTGATCATAAAAAAGAATCATGTTTGTTAAATACGCATGTGCTAATATAAAAAACTATTGTCACGTGAGAATTATTCGGCTAGAAATTACTTTAAGCCACCAAGACTCCGCCGCTGCCACCGCTGCCGCTGCCGCCGTCGCCCGCCGACTTGCTATGCCCATCAGTCTTGTAGCTAGGCCTTTCGCCAGCTAGACGAATGCCATGCTTCTCTTTAAATTCGTTTAATTCGCGACCTTTCTCTTCTAGGCGTTGTTTGAATTGTTCTACTAGGTTTAACATCTGCTGCCGATTGCTAATTAGGGTTGGCAAAACTTCGCCTGCGGTTCGTTCAACTAGAACGCTGCCAACCATTCTATAGCACTTTCTGTCTGGTTGAACCTTTTCCAGTACGTCAATTACTAGAGCAAATTCGCGAGCTTCCATTTCTATTTGGTTGATTCGCATGCCTATCTGACGCTGCTCTTCGCGCAGTACATTGAATTGATTGACAGCTTCTTGTAGGCTTTTCTTGCTGGCTGAGCTTGTGCCGCTAGCGTTTGACATGGCTTATTCTTGCTAACTAACAATGAAGGCACAGCTGTGCACTGAAGGGAAAAACAGACAGCTAATATTGAATTTAACATCACATTGACATTGCTTTTATTGCTATCTGCTACTGACTGACTAGAAATGGTAAGGACTAAGATACTGAGTGAGGCTAAAACATAGAGTAAGACAAAGACTGAGAATAACATTGAGTGGGACATCTAAGATAGCTACTAAGTTAGACTATGACACTGAGTAAGACTGGGACATTGGGTAAGTAATTAATGGGCTACAACATTAAATGACTGAGGAATAGGCCAAGACTGTTATACTAGGTAAGTCCATGGATACTACATACAAGATAGTTCATTTACTGAAGTTGTAAAATATTAACCTGTTTTATTGGAATTTCTATTAAATAGAATGTTAAGAACATAAAACATACTTTTCATAAATATAAAAAATCATCTTAATTCTTATATAACAAAGCTATATACCCATAGATTAATTCTACAATGATCTATTATAGATTTAATAAACTAATCAACAGATAAAAGAGACAATAAATATGATGGATCCATATAAAAAGTAGATAATAAAAAACAAGCAAGTTATACTAATAAAGGTAGCTAGCAAATTATAAATATTTAACAATTAAAACAAATAGCTATTTTATTATATATGGTTAAGACTAAAATACTAAAATCTAAACAAGACTAACACAGTCTAAAGGCATTAACAAACTAGGATAAAGAGTAGGTATTTAGTAAGTAAGATTACTTTGCAAATTTTTTTACCCATTTTTTACTTTTTTAGCATCAAATGTCAAATGTCAGAGGTCAGACTTAGATCTTAAATAGGCAGCTACATTGGGTAGTACATTGAAGCCCAATAAAACATAGTACCAAAAGCATTATTTGGGTATAGGCAGCACCAAATGTACTCTTCAATATAGCTCTTAAAGAATGTATTACTTGTCCCATGCATGTTGCACATTGGGATAGACAAAATGCAGAAAATGGTTCACAACCAGTAGTTCTGCAGAGTGCAGATTTGCATAGGCCAGCCAACTGTCAGTGATAGGCCTAATCTAAATCTCCAAAAGCATGTGTAATAGGGGTATTTGAACATTGATAGCTGGGTTTATTTTTTAGCTAGGCACAGGATGCAAAATTGCATCATGTTCTTAATTTTAGGATGCGATTAAATCAGGGTTTGGGATGCAATTTTTTAAAAGTCTTATTTAAGAGGTCTTGTATTGTGAAGAATCAAAAAAATCTGGATGTGAAATTGCATCCTATATCAAATTTCAAGATGCAATTTTCAAAGTCAAGATGCTATAGCATCTCTATAGCACAAAAAATAAACCCAGATTGATAGAGAATATTGCAAAGTAAAGAAGAATTATGAAATAATATTGCAAAGTAATCTATAATGATACTAAAAAATCTATTTGTTTATATCATGTATAATCTAGCCTCTAGGACTAATTGGTTTCAATATAGTCTAGCATTATAATTGCTTTTCAAAGTGAGTAAAAAAGATTTTTTCTAAATAGAATTTCATTATCAATTATTGTTAAAATAGTGCAATAGTGCATTGAAGGCTACAAGCCATGATTTGGCCTTATTAGCCAATGTTAGGTCCAAATTACTTAGTTGCAATGCCATTGACATGCTTCAGTACTGTTGCCCAAGTGGATAGCCTTCCATGTTTTATATATGGCTTTTATTTCTAAATAACCAATGTTGCTACAAGAAGTATTTCCTTTCTATCTAGTTTAGGTAAGGCAACTGCAAGCAAGAGTAGAGGGCTTAGCCATAGACTATGTCAGTATGCTTAAAAGTTATTTAAAAAATGATTAATGCAAAAATAAATATTTGCCTATTTAAAAGATGCCTAAAAAAGTATATTTTTCTTGCTAGACTAATTAAGTTAGCTTTACATTTTTTATTTAACCTAGGTAGAGCCTAGGCTTGCTCTACTAGGCTACTAATTATAATTAGAACCCCATGGCCATAGGCCATAGCTAACTGGCTTATTCAATAGACCCCTAAATAGCATATTATTTGTCCATGGCCAATTATTTGGTTGGTTTTATTGCTATGCAAGATGATTTATTAAGATAGCTAAAATTTAATAGGCTTACTATCATCAATAAAATTGACAAAGTTAGGCCTACTGTACAATATACATTGGATACAAGAGTTATGAGTCTTAGCTATTAGGCCTATCTTAGAATTAGGCCTAGTCTTAGGTAGGCCAAATTCCTGGATAAAATTAGGTCTATAAAAGTCTAAGTACTAGGCCTATGCCATTTTCAGGTAGGCGGCCTTTTGGGGAAAATTCGGGCACACGCAAGTCAGGCTCATACTCAGTAGAGTCGCTAGCCTACACGCCTATTAGCCTAGGCATATTAGTAGATCAATTAGATAGGCAAAGCAAAGGTCTAGTCTAGGCTAGCCTACATTTTTTTCAGGTTGCATCTTTTATAAAACTTATGCTAGGGCCTATAAAAAGCCCTCGCCTATATTACACATCATTCTTTGTCGGTTTCACCAAAGCTGTTTTTGGGCGACCTTTAAGACGAACTCTATGGTCCATCACTGTTGACAGTTTCGACGAAGTGATGTTCATCAAAAATGTCTTAAATTACGGCTTCTCGAATTCATTTGTCGTTGTCATACTTAGCGGACTATATCCACAAAGCCAGACAGCAAAATTACGATAGAAATTTGATAAAAAATTAATTTAGCACCAGGCCTTTAGTTTAGTTCCAATAGTTATTCTAAAAGGTACGACTTGTTAGTCTTTATAAAAATTTAAATTAAAAAATTTTCCTTTTTTTGACGAATTAAAAAATAAACATTTTTAAGACCAATAAAACGGTTGTTAGCTCGTTATATAAAATAAATATTCCAGGTACGACCGTACGAGAGAGCCTGGATGGTTTTAGTATGCTTATTGAATAAATAGGGCCTAGTCAAAGAACTTTGCATATGTTTGATTTTGAGTATGTGAATGGCAGAATAGGAGAATATGAATAGCTACTACTAGGCCTAGGTGTAGCTAGCTGTCTTGAAACGGCTTACAGTCACTTCGGCAAAAAGACGTTTCGGCGAAAGACGTTTCGGTGCACACTGTCCACCTAACTGACTATGGAATTAATCTTGGTATACTAAATTTCTAATTATGTATATTTTGGGCATAAGTATAGTTCCGTTTGTTAAATTACTTTGACTTCAGAAAACGAATCTGTGACTAATTTTAAGTAAGAATAACTACTGCTGAGGGGCCTAAAGTCAGATTGAAAGCGATTTATACTTGTCGAAACTTGTTATACTGCGTATCTACTTCGACCGTAAGCCGAGAGCCGAAAATTGTAGTCTGTGGCCAAAACCAAAATGTCAGGCTGTCAATTGGGGTTCGGATTCAAGCAAGATAAGCAAGATATATGCAAAGTTCTATATTCTTGATTCTTGAAAATTCTGAAAATTTAAAAGCATTTAGAAGCAATTTAAAAGTACAATGGCTGGATGAGTATGACCACCGGCGCCAACTTCGATCATACCACCGGCAGACATACATCCCAGTGCCGATTTGCGGCTACTGGACCTGAACCATAGAGACCTGATGACAATTACGGCTGACACGATGGCAACGATGTGCTGGTTGGCCACCTACCATCTACTTCATAACGAGCGGCGGTGTCATTGTGCTGTTGGCCCAGCCGGTGTTATATACTTGTTATAACAAGTATAACAAGTTTCGACAAGTATAAATCGCTTTCAATCTGACTTTAGGCCCCTCAGCAGTAGTTATTCTTACTTAAAATTAGTCACAGATTCGTTTTCTAAAGTCAAAATAATTTAACAAACGGAACTATACTTATGCCATATTTTGCTGCTACAAATTGAAACTTAACTAAAGACTAAAGTTAACTCTAAAAGGTATAGCCTACAAAAAGGCTTAGTTTGTTCTAATCTTCAATATTAATATAGGCCTATTATATAGCAAATAGTTTAGGTATACCATTTATTTGGAAAATTTAGATTTGAAAAAGAATAAAAAGAAATTTATTGTCTATAAACAGCTAGGTTTATATTTATTTTTTGTGTGATAGGGATGCTATAGCATCTTGACTTTGAGAATCATATCCTGAAATTTAATGTAGGATGTGATTTTGCATCCTGGTTTTTTTAATTCTTCACAATAAAAGACCTCTTGAATGGGAATGAAAAATTTGCATCTCAAACCCTGAAATTGCATCCTAAAATAAAGAACATGATGCGATTTTGCATCCCCTGCCTATCCAAAAAATAAACCCAGATAAATAGTCTTGAAATCTATAATAGGCCTAGCTAAAATCTTTTTCAACTTGATATAGGCCCCTAGTGATCTAACTGGGCTAATCTTAAGTATAGACTTCAATAACAATTCAAACTAAGTAGGCCTAATAAACTGGCCCATGATATCTATGCAACAAAACTAGCCAACTAATTTGGTAGCTAACCAAGGTAAGTTGCAAAATTGGCAAGAAGGCCTAAGTTGCAAAATTAACAATGTAAGTTACAAAATTAGTAAAATATATGGATCAGTCACAAAGTAAGGATAATTTTGTTATAATTATAACCCTTGAAATAGTTGCAGCATTACTTTTTTAGTTTTCATTTGATAAAATTTTTGTTGCTGCAAAATTGTCACACCAATTTCAATTTTCACAAAAGCAATTAGATTTGTTTTAAATTCCTATTTATAGGCCTAATCATCTAGCTTTATTGCAGTCAAGCATTCAAGTATGCTTAATACCCCTTATCAAGTACATTATCTCTTAGTTAAATTTTGCTAGCAAAAAATTATTGTATTGTTGACTTATTTAGATAATAAGGCATTTTAGTACCTAAAGACAGTCATAGTTAATCCTGCTATTTACCCAAACCATATATGCCAATGTTTGGGCATGCCAGTATACCAGAAAATTCTTCAACTTCTATAGATACTATTTAAAAAATGACTTCTGGCTGCAACAAGGTTTTCTATAACTCCTATTAAGAATCCTCTCTAATTTAGCAAGGGCTTAAGTAAGAGAAATGTGGACTATTTATTACTTAATGGTATTAGCTATTTAATAGTAGCAATAAGTAAAGACACTTTCTTGTCTAACAAAAGAATACTATTATAACCTAATTATATAAATCATTGTCTAGAATGGCTAGATCAATAATCATACATGCGCAACTTGGAAAATTTGTTTGGCTGGTGCAACTTAGTTGAAAAAAAACTTGCAACTTATTTGCAAAAAAAGTTGAAAGGACCAAAAAAAGGTCCCATAAACCACTTCTTGCCTATATCTTCCTACTTGCTACATTTTTAGTATTCTCCAATTTTTTACGCTTATACTGCCTATCTTATAACTTACCCCCTCAATTTTGTGACTTGCCTCCTTGATTTTGTTACTTACCTCCTCAATTTTTACCAATTTTGTAACTTGCATTGCTTATTTTGCAACTTACATTGCCAATTTTGCAACTTACCTAGGTCAACCACCAAATCAGTTGTCTGGGTTGGCCAACTTAGCCAACTGTTGCACATGTATGTCAATAATGACTTAGACTTTCTAATATTTGGCTTAATGATATATAATGGTATGTGCTTTGTCAGGGATTCAAGACAATAAAGTACTTATAAGAAGTAACTCCAATATCATATCAATTTTATGCACTTGTAGTCATAGATGCATGTCAGCTCTATTCTGCCTATTGAAAAATTTTCTTTAATAGGCACATTTTACTTAATCGATTTTTATTATTTATCTAACAAATGCTCAATTTATTTTTTTGCAGAGTTTGCAAATGATAATATTTTTTCAAGCAGTACAATTGCCATTAGAAGTCATTTGGCTTCATTAAAAGCAATTTTAACATTGTAAAAACAACTTCAAAACATTTAAAATCAGCAGAACACTATTTCAATGGAAACATCTAACCAGCCAACAGCTGTCCAGCAAAAGCAGCAATCCCAGCAGCCTATTGTTGTGAATATATCAGGCAATAAAGTTGGCCTAATTAAAGAAGTAGCCAACACTGGTCAAACAATATTGATGGAGCGCAAAGGCCCTGTGCCCATAGCTGTTTATCAGACTGCACCGAGTTTGTCAGCTTCAACGCCAACACAGAGTGTGGCTAATCGACCTATCATGGCCACAACAGCAACTAATATTATCGTTGTTAATAGTCGCGATCCAGCCGCGTCATTAGCTACTAGCAGTACCCATGTTAGTAGTAGTAGTAGCGCTACTAGTGGCAGCATTGTTATACTATCAAAAGATTCGTCATCAGCTAGTGGACAAGCTAGAATTGTTAATCAGACTAGAATAATCAGTGTTTCTACTTCAAGTTCAAACACTGCTCAAACTCCAGTTGTTACTTCCCCAACTAATCCACCTTGCGTTGCTAACAAGCCGACTATCATTATTGGCGGCTCTCGAGCTGCTGCTCAGTTGAATCTTGCTGGCACTCGGATTGTCAGTCCGTCAACTGGTCACTTGCAGCAGCAGCAACAACTGACACAACAGACTCCTCAAATTTTGCAACGCCTCAGGCCGCCGTCTCCTTTGAAAGTTCTTCAAGCTTCGTCGGCAGCCTCCGCCTCTATTGTTAATCGTTCTTCTTCTTCTAAGATGCAGCCGTCTTATTTGCCATCAGCAGCCTTGTCCGACTCTACCACTAGCGTTGTTCAGCAGCAACCTACTGTGCTAGCTGCTAACGAAGTTGTAATTGGCGATGTCAGTGAAATTGACTCATCTACTGCTGCTGCTTCTGGTCCTTCTGAAGCTGTCAGCGGTGTCAGTTTATCTTCTTCGGCTAGTTCACAGTTGCAACAGTCTTCTATGTCTAACAGACGCAAGCAGCGTCTATTAGAAGGCCACGGAACTGCTGCGCCTTTAAATCCGTCATCCAGCGTCAGCAATAAAAACAAAACCAATAGCAACAGTGCCACAGTTAGTAGCGGCAGTGCAATCAACGTGCGCTGTATTTGCCAATATTCGCACGACGATGGTTATTGCGTACAATGCGTAGCCTGCCAGTAAGTGTTTATTTTCTCAATAATTTATCTAAGGTTTATATCATAGTTGGTTGGGACTTAAAAAAATCTAGACTGTTAGGTCCTGGATTCGAATCTGTCATCTATTTGTTAACCGTTCACAGCGTATGGCAACACTTGGACTGCATGATGCTACGCTCTGCCGAATCCGAATCTCTGCTTAGCTACCAGTGCGAGCAGTGCCAGCCTAGGCCCGTTAATGTGTCGCGCGCAATGCGACTGCAGACTAGAAAATTGGAAAAATTGCGTGAAATTCGAGGACAAAATGTCGGAGTTGGTAAGTTCAAATTAGAAACTCAATTAGCTCTTATAGAGCCTCTTATAATGGACTAAAATTTTTATCGCTATAAATAATCGCTAAAATAGGCCCTTAATGGTGTCTTATAATGTCGTCAATATTTTCTTTATAATCGTGCTTAAATAGTCTATTAACTCTAACTGGCTTATAAATTCTCCTATCGGGTAAGGGAAGCCCATAAATAGCGTTAAAATCAACCCTGAATAGTCCAATAATCGTCCCACTGGGGCACTTATTATTGCCCCAGAACAGTCCCACAATCGCCCCTGAACAGTCCCAAAATCGCCTCTGAAAAGTCCCACAATCGCCTCTGAACAGTCTCAAAATCGCCCCTGGACAGTCTCAAAATCGCCTCTAATTAGTCTCACAATCGCCCCTGAACAGTCTCACAATCGCCCCTGAACAGTCTCACAATCGCCCCTGAACAGTCTCACAATCGCCCCTGAACAGTCTCACAATCGCCCCTGAACAGTCTTACAATCCACCCTGAACAGTCCCACAATCGCCCCTGAATAATATTAAAATCAGCCTTCAGTAGTCTTGTAGTGACACCAAAATAGTTTTACCTAGTCGCATCTAAATTAGTCTTATTATAATCGCATCAGGGGATCCCTAAATCGCCTTCAAGCCATCTACAATCCCCTCCATTTGCACGCAGCAACCAATATTCCCGCAATAATTTTTTCAACAGCCAAACCAGTTTCGTCCGCTAGCGCCGCCTCCTCAACAAAGAAGTCGCCTCATCAGCATCAGCAGCGCCCGCAGCAACAGCAAAAACCATCAACAGCCTCAATCAATCCCGCAACCGCCGCGCCAGTCGCTAAATATCGCGAAGCTCGGGAATGCGTCTACACGGAACAGTTTAATCGAAAATTTGGCCGTTTATTATTTAATTTGTACGGCACAACCAATGCCAATGTGCCTTTGCCTACGAAATTGTCGGCTAACAAAGACAAATCCGATCAAGTTGATGAAGAAAAAGAAGAAGAAGACGATGCGACAGAATTGCTTCTGGCTCAGCGTTGTCGGGTTGTGCCGCCTGGTCGGTTGGAAGCCACCCTGAGCCTGTTGCCAGGGGATCCCGTTATTGAGTATCGGGGCAGGGTCTGTCTGCCGGAAGAACTTCCGCCAACTTCATTAACTAGTAGATTTGTACTTTATTACGACGGATTTGATAATCATAGGGAAGAATCTGACAATCTATCGTTGGTTGCCATAGACGCTAGTAACCTTGGCAACGATGCTAGATACGTTAGACGTTCTTGTCGGCCAAATTGTACGGTGCAGCATCTCGTATTAAATGGTCGGCCTCATCTGCTGCTAGTTGCTAGGCAACGATTACGCCCTGGCGACGAATTAACACTGCCATTCGATTTCGATTATCAATTGCGTGAACATCCCGTCCCTTGCGCCTGCACTTCGGCGCCGTCCGACTGTCCCGTGCGCCTATTTTTTCAACAATTGCAACAACAAAAACAACAAGCTTCGCCTTCGTCTTCTACGTCGTCGTCTCAGACATCGCCTTCATCCGAAACTGAAGCTTCTTTGACTGTACCAGCCGCCGCCAACGCCAGTAGCTTTGGAGACGCTTTCGACGATTTAATTGGGGATATTCACGCGTCGGCTAGTAAAAAGCGCGTTGGCGGATCCGCTAGTAGTTTTAAAAAACCTGGAGGCTCAGGTGGACAAGCTTCGTTTGGTGGAAAGAGCCAGGTAGTTATTATTTTAGCTGCTTGTTTTTCGAATTGTTTTTTTGTTTCTAGCTAGGTTTTTTTACCTGGAATTATTGTTTGCATAATTTAATTGGCATTTATTCACCCCTTTTATTTGTTATTGCACTGGTCCTCAATTTGGTATTGCACTGGTCCTCAATTTGGTATTGCACTGGTCCTCAATTTGGTATTGCACTGGTCCTCAATATGGTATTGCACTGGTCCTCAATTTGGTATTGCACTGGTCCTCAATTTGGTATTGCACTGGTCCTCAATTTGGTATTGCACTGGTCCTCAATTTGGTATTGCACTGGTCCTCAATTTGGTATTGCACTGGTCCTCAATTTGGTATTGCACTGGTCCTCAATTTGGTATTGCACTGGTCCTCAATATGGTATTGCACTGGTCCTCAATTTGGTATTGCACTGGTCCTCAATATGGTATTGCACTGGTCCTCAATATGGTATTGCACTGGTCCTCAATATGGTATTGCACTGGTCCTCAATATGGTATTGCACTGGTCCTCAATTTGGTATTGCACTGGTCCTCAATTTGGTATTGCACTGGTCCTCAATTTGGTATTGCACTGGTCCTCAATATGGTATTGCACTGGTCCTCAATTTGGTATTGCACTGGTCCTCAATTTGGTATTGCACTGGTCCTCAATTTGGTATTGCACTGGTCCTCAATTTGGTATTGCACTGGTCCTCAATATGGAATTGCCCCCCGTTGCACTGGTCCTCAATATGGAATTGCCCCCCGCTGCACTGGTCCTCAATTTGGAATTGCCCCCGTTGCACTGGTCCTCAATTTGGTATTGCCCCCGTTGCACTGGTCCTCATGTTTTTTAGACCTCGTCATTACGTCTGGTCTTCAAGCTAATAGCACTCTCTTATTCCACTACTTAAGTCCTCAATCATTGTTTCTCATTCTCATTGACGTACACCATTAAAACAGAAAGCCAATCGGAGCATATCGTTTGACACTAGCGGCGCCTCCTCCTCGTCAGCTAAGCAACCAACTAGTCGACAAAATTCTCAGCCAGAAAAGAAGACTAATTCTTCTGCTTCAGGAAAGAAGACGGCCGTAAGCAACGCAATTTACTTTGAAAAGCAGAATTCATAAGAATTGTAATTATTTCTTGCTTTATATCCTTGACACACCAGGCTTCAGCAAAATTTCGCAGCGCATCCGTTGATGAATCTCAAGATGATGCTTCGGCGGCTGCTTCCTCATCAATCGGCAGCGAACAGCAACAGCAACAATCTTCCGCTAACATGGTAGCTAAGCGTTTTCTGTTTTCCCTTTATAAGCTATATAAAAGTTAGGAAAATATGCTTTTGACTCTATATTAAACGAAATGCATCTTTTCGTTTGTTATATTAACAACGCTTAATGGCATTTTCGTTTCCGTTCAATAAGCAAATATTAATGCTCGCCAATTTGAGTAGAAAGTCTTTACCAATCCTTGCTGTCTTTATATCATTATACGGCAAGCGAATGACAGACTTTTACAGACTGAAAATTCGACTAATTTCAGTTTTTATGGGTTTTAAATCTGCACTTTAAACCTGGATCCTTCAGCTGGCCGCTGTTCCCCTCAGCTTCCCGGTCCTTCAGCTGGCCGCTGTCCCCCTCAGCTTCCCGATCCTTCAGCTGGCCGCTGTCCCCCTCAGCTTCCCGATCCTTCAGCTGGCCGCTGTTCCCCTCAGCTTCCCGGTCCTTCAGCTGGCCGCTGTTCCCTTCAGCTTCCCGGTCCTTCAGCTGGCCGCTGTTCCCTTCAGCTTCCCGGTCCTTCAGCTGGCCGCTGTTCCCTTCAGCTTCCCGGTCCTTCAGCTGGCCGCTGTCCCCTTCAGCTTCCCGGTCCTTCAGCTGGCCGCTGTCCCCCTCAGCTTCCCGATCCTTCAGCTGGCCGCTGTCCCCCTCAGCTTCCCGATCCTTCAGCTGGCCGCTGTTCCCCTCAGCTTCCCGATCCTTCAGCTGGCCGCTGTCCCCCTCAGCTTCCCGATCCTTCAGCTGGCCGCTGTTCCCTTCAGCTTCCCGATCCTTCAGCTGGCCGCTGTCCCCCTCAGCTTCCCGATCCGCTGTTCCCCCCTAGCTAACCGGCAACCCTTGACAACCGCCGCAGGATCGCGAGGAGCGCTGGATGCAAGCCATGCTAAAGCGCATCGAAAGCATGGAGAAGCGTCAACGCACTGCAAAACGTCAGCGCCAGAGCAGCAGCGGCGACCGGAAACAATCAATCTCGTCGCCTTCAGCGTCAATTGATACTGAAGACGCCGCCAAGGAGACATCCTTGAAAGACGATGACCAAGTTGAACACTCGGCCAGCACGAAGCCAAAAGCGTCGCTGTCCAGCCATTCAAAAACGCCAACAAAATCAGCCTCAGCTTCAACGTCCTCCGCCGGTCGAAAGCCGTCTAAGAAGGAAGAGATCAGCTTCGAACAGTTCATCACTGACGGGTCGCCGACGCCCGAGGCAACGTCAGATGCGACTCCGTCAAAACGAGGCTCTACAGAAGCGTCCGAATCTCGCGAGGACCGTATTGTGCAGACGTACATCAAGCGTATCGAGCAGATGGAGCGTCAAACCGGCGGGGGAGCTTCCTCGACCTCGTCAAGGAAGCGACAGAAATCGTCAACTGGAAGTGGCGGCGGCAGCGGTGCTCCATCAGCTTCGCCTTCGCCGAAAAAACCTCGGCCTCAACCAACTGGCAGCTCGCCAGCGACTTCTACCGCTAAGCAAGCCGACAACGACGACAATTTGTCTTCGTCTTTGAGCTCCTCTGACGACGATTCGATGAATTGTCTTGACGACGATCTCATTGCCAGGGAGAGGCGGGAACGTCGGGAGGCGAGAAAATCGCCGCGTTACCGACTGTTCCATTCGCCGCCGCCGATGTCTAGTCAACATCAGTCGAGATCTTCGCTGGCCTCCAGGTCGCCAATGAAGCCGACGGCTGTTCGATCACCTGGCGAGGAGGCCCTGACTGCGGTGAGATTCTTAAGTTATTGCCTTTTTGTCTGTCTCTCTATCTATCTATCTATCTATCTATCTATCTATCTATCTATCTGTCTATCTATCTATCTATCTATCTATCTATCTATCTATCTATCTGTCTATCTATCTATCTATCTATCTATCTATCTATCTATCTGTCTATCTATCTATCTATCCATCTATCTATCTATCTATCTATTTATCTATCTGTCTATCTATCTATCTATCTATCTATCTATCTATCTATCTATTTATCTATCTATCTATCTATCTATCTGTCTATCTATCTATCTGTCTATCTATCTATCTATCTATCTATCTATCTATCTATTTATCTATCTATCTGTCTATTTATCTGTCTTGCAAACTATCTAAAAGTGGAATCGACCCTCTGCTATGACTGTCACAACCGGTTTCCGCTCTCTTTCACCTGTAGCTAGCTTAACAGGAGTCCTATTTAAATACCCAACACTTGTATTAGTGCACAATTTCTGAGTCTTTCCTGCAATTTTGTAGCGCTTTTTTTCTAACTTTCTACTTGCAGTAGACTGTCTCTTACATGTCTATTTTTTATTTGCAGTCATTCGGCACGCCCGCGAAGTCGCAGGCGGATGACGAGCCTCAGTGCGATCGAATCATCTATACTGACGACTGCGTCGATCCGTTCGCCAAGCACATGCGCCGTCAGGTGTCGGAACCATCGACTTGCTCCGCCGAGGCGTCGGGAATGTCAACGACAGCCACAACAACTACCACAACGTCAGCTAAGAAGCGTTGGCTTTCTAAAGCTATTCGAGACTATAGCGACGAGCCGGCCATAGCAGCCACTGCGACGCCTGGCTCGTTGCCTCAGCCTTTTCCATCGACACCTATTGTTACTTCAACAGCCGCTACTGCCACCGCCGCCGCCACCCCAGCCATCACATCGCCCGAAGAGATGCCGTTAAAAAAGCGTCTCAGAGCTGTGCATTCGTGCGAGGAGGCAGCAGCGATGGTGTTTTCTTCAACAGCAAATTATCCCCAGCAGGGACCAGGTTCCACCGCCGCTGGTGTCCAGGTTCAGGAGGATCCACAAATAAATCAGTCGGCTGCAGCCGTTACTACTTCTGGGGTGAGTAGCGTGTGCACTGGATACTTCTACAAAGTGACTAATAATTTTTTCTTAAATTTCTTCGTCTATTTATCTATCTGTCTGTCTGTCTATCTATCTATCTGTCTGTCTATCTATCTATCTATCTATCTATCTATGTGTCTATCTATCTATCTATCTATCTATCTGTCTATCTATCTATCTATCTATCTATCTATCTGTCTATCTATCTATCTATCTATCTATCTATCTATCTATCTGTCTATCTATCTATCTATCTATCTATCTATCTGTCTATCTATCTATCTATCTATCTATCTGTCTGTCTGTCTATCTATCTATCTATCTATCTATCTATCTGTCGGTCTATCTATCTATCTGTCTGTCTATCTATCTATCTATCTATCTATCTGTCTGTCTATCTATCTGTCTGTCTGTCTATCTATCTATCTGTCTGTCTATCTATCTATCTATCTATCTATCTATCTATCTGTCTGTCTATCTATCTATCTATCTATCTGTCTGTCTATCTATCTATCTATCTATCTATCTATCTGTCTATCTATCTATCTATCTATCTGTCTATCTATCTATCTATCTATCTATCTGTCTATCTATCTATCTATCTATCTATCTATCTATCTATCTATCTATCTATCTATCTATCTATCTGTCTGTCTATCTATCTATCTATCTATCTATCTGTCTGTCTATCTATTTATCTGTCTGTCTATCTATCTATCTATCTATCTATCTGTCTGTCTGTCTATCTATCTGTCTGTCTATCTATCTATCTATCTATCTGTCTATCTATCTGTCTATCTATCTATCTATCTATCTATCTATCTGTCTGTCTATCTATCTGTCTGTCTGTCTATCTATCTGTCTGTCTATCTATCTATCTGTCTGTCTGTCTGTCTATCTATCTGTCTGTCTGTCTATCTATCTATCTATCTATCTATCTATCTATCTATCTATCTGTCTGTCAATCTATCTATCTATCTATCTATCTATCTATCTAACTACCTACATACCTATCTATCCATCCATCGACGTTTATCTTTACCAATCTGTGAATCTCTCTAACCATTCTAGCCGGAACAGACAGTTGCCGAATCAAATGAAGCCACCAAATCCAGCGAGCCAATGCAGCAGACTGAGGAGACGCCTCCAGTTCAGCTCGCCGAGGCTGATTCGCAGTTGCCGCCGCGACCTCCGCCACCGCCGCCACCTCCCCCTTTGCCTGCGTTGCCGCCGCCGATTCCGCCACTGCCGTCGCTCAGCTTGTCGTCGTTGCCTCCGCCCTCTTCGTTGCAGTCGCCGCCTTTGCCGCCGCCGCTACCGCCGCCGCTGCTGCCTCCACCGCCTACGTTAATGACGACGAATGTCGAAGATGCTTCCGGCGGTGACGTTGAAACTGATGTCGATGTGGGCGGTCAGCCGCGAACCCCTTGCAGCCCGCCACCGCCCCCCGACGCCGACAATGTCGACGACAACAGTAAAATCGACAACAGCGTCGCTGACGATAAACTGGACCAATCAGGCTTTGAACCCGCCGATCATCCACTCGAGCCCGCCCCCTACGACGAAGAGTATAACGAGGACGAAGATTTGGATCAGTCTTGGTCGGCGAATCGGCCGAAGACGCCCGACACCGAGCCGCCGGACGATGACGAGCATCAGCAGGCAGCAGCCGCCGCCGCCGCTGCCGCCGCAGCTGCCGCCTCAACCAATCCTGAGGACACCGTCAGGGAGATACTGCGCCGCGATCAGGAGATTCGCGACATGCAAGAGCTAGCCGCTTTGGAGCGTCAAAAGACTAAGCTGATGTACCAGCTGAGGTACGTTGAACAGCGTCAGAAGAAGCCGCAGCATCACCAGCACCATCAGCATCATCAGCATCGCAGCGGCAGCGGCGGCAGCGGTGAAGCCGCCAGCTCAACCAACAGTCGCCGAATTCAAATTGTACAACCATTGCAACAACAGCAAAAGCAACAACAGCAAGCGTCGAAGCAGCTGCAGCAGCATCAGCAGCAGCCGTCTTCTTCTGCTGCCGCAGGCGCTTCTTCCGCTTCAAGTTCTACGCCGAATTTCAGCGATTTGCAAAGAATGCTAATGAACACCATTAACAAGCTGAACGAACAGTTGCACGCGGTTGTGGGCGCTAGTGCTAGCGGCATTGTTCCTAACCCGACGGCTTCAAATCGGCCTGGTGTTTTGGCTTCTTCTTCCGCTGCTGTTGCTTCTGCGTCTGCTAGCGCACCGTCTACTAGTGCAGAGAGGCCAACTGGAAGTGGAGCTGGTAATAAATCGGCTGGTAAGTTGTATTTTGGGTCTACTATCGCCATTTTTTCAGATCCTCGAGTAAAAGAATCACCACGGCCTTCAAACGTCATGTATTGTCATCATTGCCTTCCGATCCGTCTTCAGTATCTAATTAACCTTCAGATCCTCATCATGTTTTAATTATCAAATTTTAATTACCTTCACATCCTCATTTAGAATTGCCATGACCTTCAAATCCTCAATTAGGATCGCCATGAACTTTAGATCCTCATTTAGAATAATTACGACCTTCAGATCCTCATTTACGATCGCCATGACCTTTAGATCCTCATTTAGGATCACCATGACCTTCAAGTCCTAGTTTGGGATCACCGATCACTATGACCTTCACATCCTCATTTAGGATCACCATGACCTTCAAATCCTCAATTAGGATCACCATAACCTTCAGATCCTCATTTAGGATCACCACAGACTTCAGATTCTCATTAAGTATCACCACAATTTTCAGATCCTCATTTAGGATCACCACAGCCTTGAGATCCTCATTTAGAATTACCATAGTCTTCAGATCCTTATTTAAGATCGTCATAACCTTCAGATCCTCATTTATAAATACCATAGTCTTCAGATTCTTATTTAAGATCGTCATAACCTTAAGATCCTCATTTAGAATTGCCATAGTCTTCAGATCCTTATTTAAGATCGCCATAACCTTCAGATCCTCATTTAGCATCACGATGACCTTCAGATTCTCATTTAGGATCACCATGACCTTCAGATCCTCATTTAGGATCGCCGTGACCTTCAGATCCTCATTTAGGATCACCATGACCTTTAGATCCTCATTTAGGATCACCATGACCTTTTAGATCCTCATTTAGGATCACCATAACCTTCATATCCTCATTTAGGATCACCATAACCTTCAGATCCTCATTTAGGATCACCATAACCTTCAGATCCTCATTTAGGATCGCCATTACCTTCAGATCCTCATTTAAGACCGCCATGACCTTCAGATCCTCATTTAGGATCGCCATGACCTTCAGATCCTTATGTAGGATCACCATGGCCTTCAGATCCTCATGTAGGATCACCATGGCCTTCAGATCCTCATTTAGGATCGCCACAGCCTTCAGATCCTCATTTAGAATCAGCATTTCTGCATTTATTTAATTTAGTTAAACTCGCATGAATTAGAAACTACATCCTTGATTAAAAAAACAATTGCAGCCGACAGCAACAAGCTGACTGTTCAAGGCTACGCTAAACTCGGCGACAGCAAGTCGACAAAACGATCGCCCTTTCAGCCTGATGTTTGAGCGATCTCTTCAATTTTGAGCTGAACTTTGTATCATATTTAAATGTAACTGCCGGCTTGTATGAAAAAAACAATAATACTTTTTCTCAATTGTATTTCTAGTAAAACAGAATAGATTTCTTTAAGCGATTTTGGTGTTTAAGAATAGGGCTTTATTCTGTCTGCAGTTCATGTACTTTTCAGGAATAATAATAATACAAGTTTGGTTTTTTTCGTTTCGTGTACAAATTGCGTGTACAGGCCATAAAAAATTTTTTTCTGTTAAATTTTTTTGATCGCTTTAAAAAAGTTCTGAAATTGAATTGAAACGCTGAATTATTATAGTTTGTGTGCAAATATCGCTATGTTATTTCTCCACAAATTGGCAGCTAGCAAAGACACTATGGTAGATCATTATTTAACTATTATACCCCCATTTATATGAAAAAAGTGTACTTTGAGCTGTAATTAATAATTATAAAACAGTTTGTTGTCTTAATTAGCTTCGTTTAAAATGCAGCGTGTGCTTTTCTTTAATTTCGGGGCGAGTTTATTTTATCTTGACTATGATTTGACGTCATTAAAATTCCATTAATAAAAAATATTATTTGCTTGTCGTTACTCGTTTCTGTTTACATTTTATTAATAATTTTTTGTCTCTGTGCTGTCCAATGTGTCTGTCTGTTTCTCGCTTGAATATTCATCTATTTATGTGAAAAGTTTTTTGTTCAAAATGTGTGTACCTTAATCTACTACTGCGCGAAAGGTTTTTTTTACAACAGTAGTATAATGCTGTCAAAATGCTTAAAGTTTTAATATGAATTGCAAATGAAAATTTAATGTACAAATTATGTAATTTCTAATACCATTCAACCCCTTTGGATAAAATAAACCGTCGGAAAAAAACTTAAGGTGTGCGATAAATTTTCTTGTTTTATCTAGCTGTGCGTCATTTTTTCTCCTAATTTTAATTTGTGTTTCTGTAAAAATTCTTATAAAAATTAAAGTTGACTTTCATTTTTTCACTTTCAATCTCCGATCTACTTAAATGAATCCTAGTGCACAATAGTAGACAAAAGTACACCCTAAAGCCTAAAAGTGCACTCCGACACTAAAGTACATCCCAGTGCATAATCGTACACTTAAAAGTACACTAAAGTACACACACTTAGAAAATTGAATTTCACATTACATTGCAGAGTCAAACTAAATAAACACAAATGATTGGTTATGGTCAGCTTCCACCTCACTACGGATATGTAGTTGCAGTTGGCACCGCCGGTGTGTGCATCAATATCGGCTTAGCCGCAGCAGTTGTTGCCGCTAGGTGAGCAGTTTAAGTTGCATTAACAGTTTTATGCATATATTTTTCTAGCTAGCAATATTTCCAATACTCTACTAACAGCGTCAGTACCGAAAACTAACGTTATAATATTTTTTCAGACGCAGATATCGGATTAAATTTCCTAGCATGCATCAGCCCAACTCAATGGAATTCAACTGGTCACTGCAAGTTCATTTGGACTTTGCTACTGGCGAGGCCGCATTCTTCTATTTTTTCCTTTTGACTGGCGGTTTAACCGCTCCAAAATTGGTTTCATTTGCCGGCTTAGCTTTTTTATTGAGTCGGTCGGTTGGTCGATTAATTTGGCGTCAGCGTCGTCTTGACAACAGCGGTGTTAGCGACCGATATGTATCGACAATTGATAATGGCAATTGGTCGCTAGTCAGTTGCGCAACGTTTGGGGCCTTGCTGGCTGCGTCCTGCGCCAGTGGCTTCGCTCTGCTGTGACCTTTGAGCATAATTCTACGATTTATTTTCGCTTATTGCTTTCTGGCGCTTCAGATCGCCTGCTGTTTGCTTGTGCTTTCACGAAATCTTGAGTATTCTCAAATTAAAATAATCTATGGCGATTAACTTCGGCTTCCATACCGTTTAGCAGTCAAACATTTTAGATCACCTTGTTGCTAAGCAGCCACCTGTCCAGATCCTCTGGTTGCTAGGCGACCATCTGTCCAGATCCTCTGGTTGCTAGCCAGCCATCTGTCAAAATCCTCTGGTTGCTAGGCAGCCATCTGTCCAGATCCTCTGGTTGCTAGCCAGCCATCTGTCAAAATCCTCTGGTTGCTAAGCAGCCACCTGTCCAGATCCTCTGGTTGCTAGGCGACTATCTGTCCAGATCCTCTGGTTGCTAGCCAGCCATCTGTCAAAATCCTCTGGTTGCTAGCCAGCCATCTGTCCAGATCCTCTGGTTGCTAGGCAGCCACCTGTTCAGATCTTCTGGTTGCTAGGCAGCCACCTGTCCAGATCCTCTGGTTGCTAGGCAGCCACCTGTCTAGTTCTACATATTATTTTTGTAGACACTATCAAACATTGAATTTTTGCTAAGATCTAGTTTTATTGCGATTTAATGTGTCTAGTCAATTTTTCGGTGAAATTTTTTTAACGCTGACAATCTATTTTAATAAATTATATTTTGATGCATTGCTTACTCACGCATACTTGTTATTTAGCAAAATTATTTCTTGTGCATACGGTTTTTCTCCTTAGTTTCTTCCCAAAAAGTACAGTATTAACTATTAAGAGTTAGAACTACCGCTTTGAAAAAATCGTCGCTAAATTACTTTAATTTTACCGCTCTAAACACCATAATTAAGATCTCCCCTAAGAGTTTAGTATCTCCTAGATATCGCCCTTAAGAATCTCCCTCAGAGCGCCCTTGAGAATCTCTCCTATATCGCCCTTCAGAATCTCCAATATATCGCCCTTTAGAATCTCCCCTATATCGCCCTTTAGAATATCCCCTATATCGCCCTTAAAAATCTCCCCTATATCACCCTTGAGAATATCCCCTATATCGCCCTTGAGAATCTCCCCTATATCGCCCTTGAGAATCTCCAATAGATCGCCCTTTAGAATCTCCCCTATATCGCCCTTTAGAATATCCCCTATATCGCCCTTTAGAATCTCCCCTATATCGCCCTTTAGAATCTCCCCTATATCGCCCTTGAGAATCTCCCCTATATCGCCCTTGAGAATCTCCAATAGATCGCCCTTTAGAATCTCCCCTATATCGCCCTTTAGAATATCCCCTATATCGCCCTTTAGAATCTCCCCTATATCGCCCTTTAGAATCTCCCCTATATCGCCCTTTAGAATATCCCCTATATCGCCCTTTAGAATCTCCCCTATATCGCCCTTTAGAATCTCCCCTATATCGCCCTTTAGAATCTCCCCTATATCGCCCTTAAAAATCTCCCCTATATCGCCCTTTAGAATATCCCCCATATCGCCCTTTAGAATCTCCCCTATATCGCCCTTTAGAATCTCCCCTATATCGCCCTTAAGAATCTCCCCTATATCGCCCTTAAGAATCTCCCCTATATCGCCCTTTAGAATCTCCCCTATATCGCCCTTGAGAATCTCCCCTATATCGCCCTTTAGAATCTCCCCTATATCGCCCTTGAGAATCTCCCCTATATCGCCCTTGAGAATCTCCCCTATATCGCCCTCGAGAATCTCCCCTATATCGCCCTTTAGAATCTCCCCTATATCGCCCTTGAGAATCTCCCCTATATCGCCCTTTAGAATCTCCCCTATATCGCCCTTGAGAATCTCCCCTATATCGCCCTTTAGAATCTCCCCTATATCGCCCTTGAGAATCTCCCCTATATCGCCCTTTAGAATCTCCCCTATATCGCCCTTTAGAATCTCCCCTATATCGCCCTTGAGAATCTCCCCTATATCGCCCTTTAGAATATCCCCCATATCGCCCTTTAGAATCTTCCCTATATCGCCCTTGAGAATCTCCCCTATATCGCCCTTTAGAATCTCCCCTATATCGCCCTTTAGAATCTCCCCTATATCGCCCTTAAGGATAAATATTATTAATACATAATAAAAGCCGTCAGTAAAATGTACTAATAATTTCAGCCAATCAGCTGACCGCACAGCCATCATCATGGGCCTATTGGACGCCATCAACGCTATTAACCCGCACCTGCAGAACGGCCTACCCAAGCACTACGGCTGGGTGGTTCTGGCTGGAACCGGCGGTTTCGTTGTTAACATGCACCTGGCTAGCCAGGTTGGAGCCGCCAGAAAGAAATTCAACGTCGAATATCCCACAATGTACAGCGACAGCAGCAAGGAGTTCAACTGCGTGCAGAGGGCGCATCAGAACTATTTGGAAACGGCGCCGTTCTTCTACTTCCTGCTGGCTTTTGGCGGTCTTCAGGTGAATACTAACTTCCTGCTGATGTTTCAGCTTCTTTTTTCAGAATTCAAATGTCTGTCCTAGTGGGATTCAAATATCCAGCCTGTTGGGACTCAAATATCCAGCCTGTTGGGACTCAAATATCCAGCCTGTTGGGACTCAAATATCCAGCCTGTTGGGATTCAAATATCCGTCCTGTTGGGATTCAAATATCCTTCCTGTTGGGATTCAAATATCCTTCCTGTTGGGATTCAAATATCCTTCCTGTTGGGATTCAAATATCCAGCCTGTTGGGATTCAAATATCCGTCCTGTTGGGATGCAGTGATGTCATAATCAGCCCATCTAATCCAATGACGTCATAATCATCCCATCTAATCCAATGACGTCATAATCAGCCCATCTAATCCAATGACGTCATAATCATCCCATCTAATCCAATCATGTCATAATCAGTCCATCTAATCCAATCATGTCATAATCATCCCATCTAATCCAATCATGTCATAATCATCCCATCTAATCCAATCATGTCATAATCAGCCCATCTAATCCAATCATGTCATAATCATCCCATCTAATCAAATCATGTCATAATCATTCCATCTAATCCAATCATGTCATAATCATCCCATCTAATCCAATCATGTCATAATCATCCCATCTAATCCATCCAACCTGACCAGGCCCCCCGCTGCTCGGCCGCCTGCGGCGCCCTCTACCTGATTGGCCGGGTGGTGTACGCCCGCGGCTATTCTACGGGCGACCCAAAGAAACGCATGCGCGGCGCATTCGGCTACATCGGCCTGCTGACCCTGCTGATCAACACCCTGCTGCTTGGTGGCCGCATGATTCGGGCTAGCTATCAATGAGTGGCTCAACTATTATTGATTGATTAGTAGCTTAGTTGATCGTAGTTTGGCTACGTTAACTTTCTATTAGTTAGAGACAAAGTAGATTCAGACATTGACCAGATTAGTTTTTTTGTACTTAGCTTCAGCTTCAGCTTCAATCTTACTGAAAAAGGAACTTTAAACTATTTCCCGTTGTTTAACTAATTAAATGAGTTTTTAACGAAACAAAATACAGCTTTACATTGGTTATAATGGTTATAACGTCAAAATTGATATGTTTATGATTTTGCTAAGATTTCAACGTTTAATTTTTTAAAAATATAAGTATTTTTCTGCTACATAATTGTTTCTCGTTTGGGTTTCGAATCAAATATTACAGATAAGAAAAATGGCGGAGGCAGTATATGTATATGGGATCATTTTATAAAGCTTCTATTGTCTTTAATAGAAATTGGGATGGGCGAAAAATTAGCAATAAATAACCGGCAAAAAGGAGCTTCAGATACGTAAGAACAATACTTTATGGTAAAAATTTGAAGCTATAATTATATCAGCAACAGAACCCACACTCGAGCAGGCAATTTAAATATACGCTCGTAGTACACTTGTATTATTTATCAGACTTAGCCTTTTAAGGTGTTAAAGTAGTAGGTCAATGTCAACCTATATGAATAGGTCACACTTCTACGTGCATTGTCAAACATGTGGCAATGCGTGTGTATTTAAAGTCGTCTTTTGTCGTAAGACAATGCACGATATGAAAATTGTTCGATTTCTGATTAATTTGCGTAATCCCAAAGACCGCTACAACGAGCTTACAACGAATAAAAAAGCTTTTGTTTTTCATTTTAGCATGTCCTTCATAATCTATTCACAGGCACGTGGGTTTACAATCGTACAATCAGTGAAATTTGCTTGCAACCCAGCTGAATCCGCTTTTCAAATACTGTCCAAGATTGGCAACAGCTGGCTTTTTTAAATACTTTTGAAATCGTTGGTACACACGCTTCTCATTCTCAACAATGTTGTTTAGTATGGTGTCGTCTTGGAGGTTGCCAGTATAAACGGCTAGCTCGCGAACATCCTGAAGCTGCTTCATTCTCTCTGTGTAGCCGGGACGCTTGTTCATCCTCTCCGTTTCGATTAGCTTGTCGATGTAGTCCACTTCGCTAAGCGGGTCAGGCTTCAAAGCGATCTCTTTAAGCCTCTCTATGCACTTCTTGCTTTCAACAATCAAGCCAACTAGGTTAGACTTCTTGGCCAGATAATCATTGTAAACCTGTTGGGCTAGCTGATTAGCCGTCATCCTCTTGCCCTGTGCGTCTTCATAACGAGCCTTCAATTCTTTGGAGGTTTTGGTGACCTTTTCGCTTTTTATCTCAATTCTGTAGGACATGTTGCGGTGCTCAGTCCAGTCACATGTGCCGGGGCATATACGGCATTTACCGTCTGTCATGGCTGAGCAGCGCGATTTATCCTTGTCTTCCGGAACGTGGCATGGATAATGGCAAGTTCTGTTGCAAGTCAAACAATTTGTGATGTAGGTACCGGCTGGTATTTCTACTTGCACCGCTTTCTCCTCTTCTACACAGTAGGTAAAGTCTTTGTTGCGTTTTATGTCGACTGTATGAGACTTAATGACGTCCATCTCACCCTCTAGGCGGTTAAGTACTCCTAGACTCAGATCGATTTCAGTTCGGATGGACAAAATTTGCAGCTGCAAGCGCTGCCGCTCCTGCAGAACATCCTTAGTCAGGGTCAAACTCTTAGCCTCCATGCCTTGAACATGTTGAAAGAATTCCGTGAAGCTTTCCATTCCCATGTCCCAAAACAGTTTGTTGAAACTTCCTATTGTGCTTTTACTCTCCGATGGCGACTTCTTAGCAAACACAGCCGAATTGTTGAATTTAATGTGGATGTTATACGGAATATTTGCTTCAGTGAGGGACTCCAACACGGGTGGCTGATTGGCGTCCGCGAATGTCACGAGAACGTAAATATTGCCGCCAATGTCGCGGCCAAAAAGAGACCGAATCGAATCAAACACGTAACGCTGAGTAGGCGTCAAGCGAGAAACGCTAGAAGGCACAACGAATCCGACGGCATCTAAATGGTCGATCCCATCGGGAGACGAGAAGAACGCGCGAATCCTGTCCACAATTTTTTGATCGTTGATGATGCCGCCAGTATCGCCGAAACCAGGCGTATCAACCAAAGTAAACGTGAACGGGTGATGCGAACCTTCGTGTTTATGAAAGGTGTACGACGTGACCCACTGGGTCTGGCTGGCCGATTGGGATTGAAGGCTTAGCTCTTTCTCTTTAGGATCTGCAACTATGCGAAGCCGAAAGTCGTCGTCGTACTTAACGCTGAATAAGTAATTGACCATGGAGTTGATCAGAGTGGTCTTGCCCGAGCCAGTCTCTCCAACAATCATAATGACTTTCTCTTCAGTCTGCTGCGTCTGATGGTCCGTACCGCCACGATATTCCATTTTGCGCACTTGATTGGTGGCGTCAGATGCCGTGCAGTCCATTTGCAACTCGTATAAAACTGGCATTTCTTTGGCTTCGATGTCGACTGCTTGAGAAAATTGAAGAGCAGTATACTTGGCCACTTCTTCAGGCAAGTAATTAACTTTCACACTGTAGGCATTACTTTGTTTGCCTGTCGTCTTGTCGGAATACAGTGCAGCAGCTGTCACTAAGTAGTCACCGTTGCCTACGAACTACGGTCGAGCCCTTCAAGTCAAAGGGCCTTTCGCTGACCTTAGCTCCCGATGCTGCTTCGATTACTATCGCAAGATAGCCAACTTGCTTTAAGTCCGGATCGGAAAATTTGTTTTCACTTAGTTTGATTTTGATGGCGAATGGCGACACAGCTTCAGCTTCGCCAATAGTGGGTGCGTCACTCTCTGTCGTCTCAATCGGCTCAAGATCCAAAATTTCGCCATTACCGAACTCTCGAATCGTCGAATAACGAATATAGTACTTCGTTTTGGATTGAAGCGGCTCCAGTTTCACAATAACCTGTTGCTCTGAACCAAAATCTTGCTCAAGCTCGTTATTAGAGTCGTCTTTTGAGCAACGCCAAGTTACTCGCACACCTAGTACTTCATTTTCAGTACTGCCGACTGATGGCTTGGTTGCAAGCAATTTAATACAGTCCGCCGATATATCGGTGACTTCCAAAGTGATTGGTATTAGGAAAGTGTCGAGACTAGTCAGAACAACATGCCTTTCCTTGAGTATGGAGAAGTGGTAATTGACGCATTCGATGTCTTCGTGTGCAATTTTCCAAGAGAATCCAAAATCTACCCGATGCTCATTGGCCATTAGAAAATGTTGCAAAGCCGATAGCTTGCTGACAAGCATTTTCAGCATTAGCTGCATTTCAAACTGTTCTAAAAAGGCTTCGACAGTGAGATGCTTTGGTGCCTTGTTAGGAAACACGAGCGTCACTGAGCATTCCAGCTGGCACTCTGAAACTTCAACAGATTTTGCGAATTCATCAATTCGACGCAAGGCAGTCACGAACTCATCTAGTTCCGTCAACCAGTTGATAGAAGATTGTCTAAGAACGAGTTTAGCTAACTTTTTTCCATCACGATAGCACGATTTCAACAGCTGGTCATTGATCATGTACTTGTTCTCGGTAACTTGCATGACAGCCAATAAAGTGTCGCGCAGAAATCGCGCATCTTGAAGCAGCTCGCTTGCAATGGCTGGCACTAGAATTCGTAGCGTTCGTCTTGTCTCGTAAAAATCAAAAAGAATGCGACTGACTTGCTGATTCAACTGGGTCTGCTTCTCGGCTTCGAAATTTCTTAGTTTAAACAGATGTGTCTGACTACTATTAGCATTAGCGGCCTCGTCTTGAATTAGAAGCTGGAATTCGTTCCAGTCGCAATTTTTCGTTCGACCGTTCGAGGCGAATGCAGCGATGCTGACAGTCTGAGCTTGGGATAAATCAGACGGGTCGCGATCTAAAGAAGTAATCATTGGGTAAATATGTATTTGTATGTGATAGCAGCCAATATTTACCATACGAGTTTCTGATAAATTATTAGCATGATAAAATTATATTTATGCACGATGGTACGATGGTATCTTAAATTTATTAACATCTTGCTGTCATTTAAGGATTGACATAACCGAAAGTTCAAAAATTGTTTTAAGAAGTTTATCATGTTAGAATAAGAAAATGGCAAAGCACAACTTGAGATTAATGTGACTCAATATTAAGGACCCTAAGGCTAGATTTATATGGGTATTTTTTCATTTTAGCCACATCTTTAATTTTAAATAAACTTAAAAGACCGGGAAAAAATACGATCGAGTAAGGTAACTTCTGCAGTCTGCATCAGTTTCAGTTTGAAAATCTCCCTCTTTTTCCTTTTTAAACTTTTGTACTCGTACATTGACTTAGCAAAATATTTTTACACCTGCGGTAAAAAGATAGAAAAATTTTGCATTACCTTCATTTGTGAAACCGTAGACGATGTAGCATTCACAAGTCTCAACAACTGCGTCAAAATCAATAGAAAGTTGCTGATCGTCGTCCATTTTTTTATGAGTCGCTTCCTTTGGTAGCATACCAATAACAATGTACTTTGCGAAGTCTCCTCTTTCCCAAAGTACTTGCAAAATAGCAGAAACTTTTTGCGTTTTTGGGAAAAGGCTGCACAAGAGAGTGATAGCCTGGGTAGGCGATATTCCAAGTGCGCAAATGTCTTCAAGAAAATTGGTTGTCCTTTGAATATGAAACTTTACCATTGAACCAAGCAAAACTTTTGAAACATTCGTTTTGGCAAATTTTGAAAATGAATCATCAATAAAATAATACTTGAGTCCAATGCTTGGCACTTGCTTTCCGAGAGTAAATAACCATGAAAAGCTTGAATCATGTGCTTCCATTGCAAGGGCTGAAAGTATTTTAGACAATTATATTTTAGTATCAGAATTATACTTTCAGAAAAAAAATTTCATGCAAAATACTAAATTTTCATGCCAAAATACTTGAAGAATGACATTAACAAAAATCTCAAGAGAGTATACTGAAAAAATTAGTATTTCTATTCTTAGCTTGTTTGTAGAAGGTAATATCTACTTGTAGGATATAGTACTTTGTAATGAAAAACTTGAGTCATATAATATTAATTATCTCACTTTTTATAAATTACTTTCAACTTCAACTGAAAAAGACTAATAAAAACATCTAATTCAATGAGTTTATTTATTAGCATAGTTTTACTTGTATTAATGCAGATGCATGCAATAAATGAAATTAAGCGCCGCTAATAATCTCCAAGAGTTTATAATTACATTAATATGGCCAAAAAGTATAATTGAACTGCATTGAATTGTAAAATATCAAAGATTCGATAATCTAAAAGGACAAAATAGAAATTAAAAAGTATATCTTTTAAAGATATAACCAAAAATGAATGCAATTGACAATTTGCCTAGCTAGCTCGCTGAGCTTGCTTGCCACAAGGACTCCTAGTGGTCCTTGGCTTGCCATCATCAACTAATTTTAAAAAGTGGAAAACAAAAATCGAAAATTTTCTCTTTGGTGTAAGTAAGTTTTCTGCCAAGCTAATAAATTTAATGTTTTTAATAAACTTTGATGTAATTAATAGACTGCATAAACAATATATAAATTGCTTTCTTTCTAAATACTTTTGTTAATAATTACTATAAACCGGAAAACAGCTGATTTACCTGTGGGTTCACAAATATGATTTTTGTCATATAAACCTTTCTATTTTATTTTACAATATTTTTCTTTTGTTTTCTTCCTTTAAATTTATTAAATAATTTTATCAGAGACCTTAGAATATAAGCACGTGCCATGAGGACAACTGAAGAAGTTATAGGGCGTAACTTTAATTAAATGTTCCTTAACGTGGCACGTGCTTGCTTAATTGGACCTTAACTGATACACAGGGACAACTCAAACAACGGGACGCGTTTCTGGGCTAATCATGGCGCAAAAAGTTGGGGCTCCTTCTATGGCAATTTTTCGCAAATGCACAAAACACATAGGAAAATGTGAATTTACGAGTAGAAAAAAATGACTGACAATCGCACTCATCTTTAGTATATGGAAAATGGATTTATTATTTGGTGTGGGAAAAAAGGAAAACAGAAGCCTGTACATCGTATATTTAAAGTTTGGATGGTTATATTGGAACTCGAACTCGAATAAGCAATTGAACTATGTCAATTAGAATATACAAAACTACTGGAACGTTTGAAAAATGTTCAACGACTTTGAAACTTTAAAAGCTTTTAGCTTGAACATGACAAAACCCATAAAAGAATAAAAGTATGCTTAATGTGCTAGCAAGTCAAACAAAACACACAGTACAAAGTAGGTACTTCACTCGTAGTAACCGTAAGCAATACATGCAAATCAAGAATGAAGTTCATCCATTTCCTAATTTTCGGAGCTTTCTATCGTGCGATGTAGTCGAAATTGGTGCAGTTTTTACCGATCGTCTTACCAGTCCTTTAAAGAATATGTTTGTTAGCCGACGAGTAAGACTGGCTGCATCAAAATTCTCTTCAGTGGAACAGTAGTACTCCACGATAGCAGCAAAAAGCTTCTGTACTCGAGTGGCACACGTAGGAGAGTTCAACAAAAGGAGACAACTGAAACAGAGGCAAACTAAATCGAGCAGCCACGGAGGAGGATGACGGAGCTTTCCGCGGGTTCTCGTGGAAAATAATATATTCGTGTTTGACTTGCTTCGCAATCGTAGTTAGCTGTGCAGTTAAAGACGCTGCATTTTCTTGGCATTTCACGCAACTACGAGCTAATCCTATGAATGGCAAGCTGTCTAAGAATCTTAGCAAAAATCGATAGAGACTCGACTAACTCAACATTTGCGAAAAATTGCCATAGATTTAAAGGAGCCCCCAACTTTTTGCGCCATGATTAGCCCAGAAACGCGTCCCGTTGTTTGAGTTGTCCCTGCTGATACAAATGTGCATGCGACAAATAAATAATGTAATCCAGCCAAAAAAGAAAAAATATAAATACGCAAGTAAAAAATCATAATACTTGTGATTGCCTAATGAATACATGTTGCGTACAACACAACATAAATTTACATTATGTGATCATTAGGGTTGGCCGTTCGCCGCATAGCTACATGTTGGTAATGTAAAATTATGTTAGGCCCGTCTATTGATTGGATCTGCATACATGTAATATAGCTCTCCCTGTGAAATTTTTTCATGTACATTATCGACTTTAAATGTACGAGCTACATGTACATGTAAGCGGAAAGATTTCTAATTTTCTCCTAACAGAGCTCAGTCATGCATGTACATGCACTGCAAAAGGTAAAGTCGCGTCTTTAATTTAACTTACTTATGTGTTCAGAATCATGCAAGGACCACTAAAATTTAAAGTAGTCTTTGTTGTGCGTTTAAATGTACATGTAATTCGCCCTTGTGATGGCCTTGTCTTAAGGTTTCCTTCATATCAAGGTGCATCCAGCCTGTCCGCATTCCCGCCTGGTGGAACAAGATGCTTTCAAAATTACATGTACTTGCACGATCAAATTTGATCTTTGTACTTGCACAGAGGTCCCTTCATGAATCTCGTTCTTATTTGATTCTACCATTCTACATTGCAGAGGTTATAATTAATGTTACCATAGACATTATATGTTGTTTTCTTGTTGTCTAAATTTAAAGTACAATCCTGCACGTATGATGCATTAGACCTAAAGGATAATTTGCCATAGACAACATCAATTCTGCACGCTTGAGCGTGCCAGATCAGCAATCCTGCACGCAGAATCAAATAAATATGAACGGGGTACGGACGGAGCGGAATTGAGATGGCTTTTTGTGTTCAGGGTCTTTGAGCGCTTCCTTCCCTTCTAAGCAGCTTAGAATGATTTGAAGTGTTTGAAGCCACTACTTAATAAGGGCTTGGAATGGGTAGTGGGGAGTGTGTGACAGCGTGAAAGCTAGGCTGGTGGCAATAAACCACTCACAGTGGATAGGCTCTATCTGGTTCTGCGTTGACGCTGTTTAGGTGTCCCCTCCCCTCCCTTTTCTTGAGCGCTAAACTACTTATATTGTTTTTATGTTTCTCAAATTTTTTATTTGCTTACTGGCAAATTTGACCAGTTGCTTTTGTGGTGAAGCAAATAAAAAATTGAAAAAAATGAATTCTGACAAAAAATTAGGCATTAATCGTGCATTTTCACATTAAAAATTTTTCATCAATCTTATTCTGTGAAAATTCATTCTTTCATTTTCATATGGCTTAATAGCCAAGTAGTGAGACGAAATAATTAAATTTTACCATAGACGATACAAAATTAGTTGCACATTTTTTCGTCTTCTTTGTGGCGAAATTCCCTGCCCCGTTAATTTTGCTTTGTTTTTGGATAGAAGATGTGCTTTGTGGATATGACAGTGCACTATAGAAGTGTGACAACTCTTATTTTAACTGAAGGTCTCGAGGTGGTGGGTGCCTCAGCATTTAAATTGTCTATGGTTTAGAACTGAGAAAGCAAATAAGACAATTGACTATATATTAAAAAGTTTTGAAGAGTGGCGTGCGCCGTAGAAAAAACGAAAACGCAAGTAGGCAATAGAAAACTATGAGAAGAGCGCATTGGTAAGTTTTAACTAGTAACTGGTAAGTTAGTTTTAAATATTGATAAATGTTGTTCGTAAGCCAATTCATTTGAATTCGTTCAGTGAATTGTAAACTATTTTATAATTTTTAAAGTAATCCTAAAACTTCTGAATAGTCAGAATAATCGCGGATATCTAAGCGCACATTATTATTATGTCATAAATTTGTGTATAATGTTTATCAGCTTTTATAAAACAAAGGTCAAGGGCACATAAAAGGTGGCAAGTAATGCTCAGAATATCATCTGATGCTATAAGGTTTATCCCCTAAAAGCAGTTAATCATGGTAGCCATAACATGAAACAATGAAGTGCATGTAAGTGTGCAGAACGAAGGACAAAGAATGCATGACTAAGCGTGCTAAAAATAGCTTTGCTCACTGCTCCTTAACGTTAACCAAAAACACTATAAGCAACAAAGTTGACCTGTAAAAACCTCTGAATGGACGATATTTTTGGTCTTGCCGTCCGCCAGTCTCAGGCGCACGTTGGCGGCATCCTTGGCTCGGGAAACCTGTTGAGGTCGATGCGGACGGTCTCCAGCGACTGACCCTGTGCTTTGTGGATTGTCAGGCAGAAGCTCGGCTTCACCGGAAACTGCAGACTTTTAAACGCAACAGGTAGGTCCAAGTTTTTAGGGTCCAGCGGGATGCGCGGGTGGACCACGGGGATGCCCACGTTGAAGAGCAGCTGGGGCATTGGCAAGTTGGGTGTTCATCCAGGCCGTTTAACAGCTCCGGGGGGAAATGGGTGGCACCGTTCTCGTCAGACACCATGTCAATGGACCGTTACTCTTGAGCGTCTCGTGGGAACATCCGCAGACTCTCGTCGTTGATCTTGTCGACGGTCTCGTTGTATGGGGGTGTAAGACGTGGCCTTTAAAAGATGGGAACCAAAGATGCGCGCCTGGGCTACTTTTATACGAGCGTATTTAAGAGTAACAGCGGGGTTGGCAGCCATAGACACCATGTCTATGGAGCAGCAGCATTCGTATTACATCACTTCCCCCCAAGACAAATAAAAATAAGGTCAACCGAAACCCGCCATATAAAAGTCAGGTTGTCATCGCTCTCTCGCCGACCGAAGCAGCCCCTCAGCCTGCTCAGGCGGTGTCGCGGGTTGCTCCCCAGGTTTCTCATCCGCTAGCAGTCCAAGCCAAATGTGCAACGCATCGTCTACATGATTTTCGTCGGGAGCCAGGGCATTAAAGTCGACTGCAGCAGACTCAGGGACTTCGAGTGATCGCCGTCGCTGTACACAGAGCCGCAGGCGGTCGTGATGGACCACCAGCCTGCGCCTGCGTCCCGCCTGATCCTGAATGCGGTAGTTGACCTCGCCGATGCGCCGCAGAACCCGGTACGGCCCCGTCCACTTGGCGCTGAGGCAGCGCGTTTGGCCGCGCTTGACAACCGAGGTCCGCAACATGACGAGCTGGCCCTCTGCGAAAGGCGTGAACTGGCTGCCCTTGTTGGCCTGCTTTTTGCGCTCTAGTTGTGCGCGTCGAAGACGGCTGTGCACAGAGTCACAGCCTTCACGGCTGTGAAGTCTGTCTGCAGATTCTCTTGGGTCCGTTGCAGGAAGTCGTGACGACTGCCGCTAGCCATTTCTTGGCCCGTGTCCATCAGCCAACTGTCGAGAATCAGCCTTGGCAGACCTGGTACGGACTGAGACCAGTGGTGCTGTGCACGGAGTTGTTGTAAGCCCAGGTGATGAACGGCAGCTTCTTGTCCCAGTCCTGCTGGTTCTCTGACACGACTGTCGCCAGCATGTTGCCCAGCGTCCTGTTGCCACGCTCCACGACACCGTTGCCGCTCGGATGAAAAGGCGACGTGCGGGTTTTCTCGACGCCTAGCTGCTCGCAAAGCTGGCCGAAGACGTCGCTTTCGAATTGCCTTCCTTGGTCGCTGTGCAGCACCTGTCGAAGGATCACAGATTTGAGCAGTGCCTCCGCCACCGTGACTGCGTCAATGGCTGACAAAGCGGACGTCTCCATCCACTTGGAAAATGTGTCGCACATGCTGAGGATATAAGCGTTTCCATCTGTCGTGCGGGACAGAGGCCCTTTAATGTCGATTTGCATTCGCAGTGCGTCTCGCACAGTCGGCAGCAGCAGACCAATTAGCCGGAATTTCACATTTCGCTCTCGAGCTGCCGTGGAATCTTCAGGGCGGGCACGAAGATTTAGGAGCTTTAGATTGTAGGCAAGCTCCCTCAGAGACTCTTTAGGCTGTCGCTTTCGCTCCTTCTTCCATTGCCCTGTAGCAGCTCATGCTGTTGCCGAAGTTCTGGATCAGTTTCTCCTTCAGCTTCTCGTAGCTCGATTTTACTTCATTCGGCTGAAAGCGAAAAGGTGTATTTTGTCTATAGTTTAAGGCTTTGATAATGTGAAGCCACTCATGACTTTGAATATTATCAAAGCCTAAAGCCATACACACATCTACACCTTTTTCAAAATGGACACCGAATCTGACAAACTCATTGAGGAAGAAGGAAGCGGAGAATGGAGCTCTGACATCGAGACTAAAGAAGATGAACGAGAAGAAAGAAGAGGTCCGTATAGAAGGGTCAGTAATGAAGATCGGCAACGTCTGCTTGACGCGCACGAGATTGGCCAGAATTTCGTCCACCTATCGCAACTGATGAACATCAAGCGCTCTAATGCATACTCAATTGCTAGATCTGTACGGTTTTGTATCCTGCTTGAGACGCCATGTTGTATATTGGTTACTTGAGCAGAGATTCTTAGCACCTCTGTTGCGAGGGCTGTGTGCTCAACATAATATACTTCGTCATAGCCATAGGCGTCTACGAATAGAACTTGAGCGCGTACAACATACGGAGGGAGAGGAGACCTAAATGGGGTAGAAGACTTGTGAAGTTTGACGAAGAGATGGAAAACTACTCTGTGCCGAACTACTGGAAGACAATGCACTCTTGACACTAGTTGACATAGGAAGGCACTTGCAAGCGCGATTTCCGCCAGAAGCCGGTGGTTTCGTTGACAACACTAAGTCGGCATCTCGAAGACTGCTTGTACACCGTCAAGCTCGTACGTGACAAACCAGCTGAGAGGAATTCGCCGGCTGTGCTGACTGAGCAAGAGGCGTTCTGTACGTGGTGGTGTTCTGCAGAAGTGATCAATGCACCCAAAGTGTACATTGACGAATTCGGATGCGACTCTTGGATGCGCCGCCAGCAAGGAAGGGCTGTCCGAGGCCGATGAGCGTACCGCAAAGTGGCTGGACAGAAGTGTACGCGTGTCACCATCTGTTTGGCCATGTCGCCTCAAATCGGAGTCGTCCATTACCAGTCCTACACTCGAGGCATGACCAAGGAACGATCTCTGAATGTTTGCAGATTTCCATGGAAAATGTCCACATAAATTGGTCGGGTCAGCATGTTTACATAATATTCCACAACGTCAGCAGTCATAACGATGCCGAGCTGCAGGAGGTCGACAATGCAATCCAATTTAAGCGACTTCCACGATACAATACTTTCCTGACCCCGGTTGAGAGCGCAATCTTATCATGGAAATCGGCCATCAAGCACGAGTTCAATGGGAACCGCGAGCTGTTCATCAATCCTACAATGGAGGCTCGGGCAGGTCGAACTTTGGTGGAATATCGCTTTGATGAACTGGCACGCTTGGAGATATCCCCCTGGACGATAGGATCACACGGGAAAAGTGTCTCGAATAGTATAACTACTGCTTTACCTTCGTGCCAAGGTGCCTTCAGTTGGCGCCAATCAACTGTGACTGACGAAAAAACATGTACTTTTTTCACAAACTGACTTAGAGTTTGCGTTTGACTTAGACTTCGACTAATAAGTCTGTTAAAGTTAAAGTTAAAGTCCCCTGACATTTTTATGCGTTAACTTGATAACCAGGCCTTACCATTGTAAAAAATCAGAGTCAAGGATAATGCTATTGTCTATGGTCACAAACCTGAATTCACACAATTTATTTATTTACATTGCACTTAAGGATAATGACTCAAGCTTCGGGATAACAGTAGCACATAATAAATAAGTATACATTATCAAAATAATTTTTGAACCGTAACGAATAATAAACAAGCATATGTGTTCAATGAGTTTCAAAAAGTCCTCTTTGCCTCCTTAATTCCACTACAGTTGACAATTAGTGAAGGTACAGTTGTGCATTATGAATATATTCCGGCTGTTAACCTGACACCCATGGGTCAAATTCACCGCTTCTTGTACGATTGAACTCGGGATGCCGATTTCAACAGATGCGACTGCTTGACCCTGTACCTCGGTAGGTTATTATCCCAAGCTCTCACTTACGACTAACTATCCATTGTTGTTAACATATATATGTACATTTAAGCTTGAAGTCAATACTTGTCGAAAATGACTGCAGTGTGTCTAATTCCAATGGAATTTTAGTCCCGTGGTCGCTTTTTATCATAGACATTGACAGTGTCTTTCGGGAATTGTCTAAATTGAATATGCACTGGCGAATTTGGTTGCAGGTTTTCTAAATTGAAGGGTCGAGTTGGAAGCTAAAAACAGATTGTCGAAATTTGATGTGTTTGGAAATGAAATCGTACTGTTTATTCGTAAAGTAATTCGTATATTTATTTTCACTCCGAAGGGTGGAATCGTAAGCAAGCGTAGTTCTGAGAAAATAAAGCTTGTCTGGGCCGTCTCTCTTTCCAGAGAGCAAACGTTAGAAGGTTAGGCCATAGATATGGTTCGGCTAGCCACACTTCAAATTTGAATTTCGAATTTTATAATTTGAACTTCAGCTTTGTTACTAGCAATAGTTGACCGCCCTTCGGGGAGAGTATTTAGTACAGTTATTTATCGCAATTGATTAACTAATATTAATAATAATCTCTCTTACTCACCGTATCTATAATTCAATATCTCAATAATTCAATATGAATATTCATAAATCAATTTTTATATTCATTCTTATTCATAGGTCTCATTCATTTAGTCATTAATATTTTATTACACTGCAATACACCACAGAAAGAAATAACTCAAGCTATCTCCATTACAGAATAGAGGATCGAAAAGTAAGAAGGAGAATGTTGGCTATAGACAATTATAGCAATTTTAGCCCCCCTCCGGGGAGCTGCTCAGGTTCAGAGCAATGAATTGATTATATTATTTATTTGAAAACAATAGTTATTATTTTTTTTGTATTATTCTCTTATTTTTTACTGAATCAGATGCATACAGCGTTTATTGTATTATTTTTTTTAACAATCAATCAAACAATCAATCATTAATTATCAACAATCAATCAGAATTATTATCAGAATAACATTGCTGCTTCTGCAACACCCAACCCCGGAGATTGACAGTGTGCACTTTATTGTTATTAAATTTAGCAGCTGCAACACCCAACACCAGAGATTGACTGTGTTGCTTTATCAATGACAATTCTTTTTAATCGTCCTCATTGATAGTAGAATGCGACGGTCCAGCGATTGGAGTAGACTCCAGTTGGCCCAGTGACACGTCGCCTCCGCGTTTGCCTCGCGAAAAAATAATTTCGTCGTCTCCACAGCGTACTTGCATTATTTGTACATTGCGGAATGATGCGAACATTTCAGGAGAGCACTGGAACACAAATGTGTCCCTCCGAACTTCCTGGTTATCAGGCGGTCTCGCAGTCGATTGGGTCTTTTGGACTGGCTCAAAGATTTGCTGACTCGACTGAGCCCTTTCAAACCACTCCCGTCAAGTCAGAGTCATTGGCAGGATATTGGCGAACATTGGCCCTGGTACAATTTAGCGAAATATCATTGCCATGTTCTTGCACTTGGGCTCCTTGAACCTCTAGGGTGTCGCCCACAGTCCAGTGATTCACCAGACTTGCACTGTCGGCCCAGAATTTGCAGGAGACAGACGATGCCGAGTCATCGACCAGTGTCACCTTGGCCAAGTTAGTGGTAGTTCCTCGTTTTGTTTGGATTTCCCTTTGCGCCATAGTACTGGACATGACGCGTCGAATGTCAACCTTCCTACATGAACATTGAAGAATTTTGCCATTAATTGTTAATCACATCCAAAACGAATGTTGCTTAGAATGAATGGTACGAGTACAACTTTAACTTACTTTCTCAGTGTAAAGGTTGAGAGAACGCCAATTTTTATGTACTGGGCTTTGCGCTGCTGGACAATTTCGTTGCTAGCAACAAGGACTCCATCTTTATCCACTGACAGAGTCATTTCGAGCTCGTTGTCGGTTGAGTTGTACATAGAATTTGAGGCTTTCAACCAACCACCAGATACGCGCACGGCCGTAGTGTTTTTGCACAAGTAATGGTGTGTTCTCAAATTTGTTCCGAACACGCTTACCCGAATCTCGCTGTCTTCGTCTGCAAGAATAAAAGAGAACACTTGGCCAGTTCCCTTTGCGTTTGAATAATTTCTGATGTCCGTTAGCATTGACACCAATCCGATTATTGGGCCCTTCATCATGCCGGACACCAGCGCAGCGATGTTCAGCCTCTGCTGCTTGGGCACTGTGCAGGAACCTTCCATTATAATTTGATTAGCACAGTTTATAATTAATTTTGAGGTTTTTAATTGACAAATAGTAATGCACTTATCTTTATTGTTGACACGCGGTGAAAGAAAGATTTAGTTTAGTAGAATGCAAGACGGGGCTTTCAGGACAGTAAGAATCGCCCTTTTCTATATGCGCCTATAACTAAATTAAATATCCCCAGGCACTTCAGCAAAAATAGGGTACCTCCCCTTTTTGACCAAAAGTCACCAGATCCCGTTCACTAGCCTAAATTTAATATGTCCCCATAGATTCGTACCTTTTTCCCAATGGGTCCTCTGGGACAGAGGAAAAAACTGGGACAGCCACAAAAACCTCGTAACATGCAAAAAAAATCATAATCCAATATCCATTATTTTGTTTATCCCAGCGGGTTCAATGGACCTCACGCTATTATTTGGAGACATTAAACCTAAGCCTTATTGTAGCAACTTGAACACATTTAGGCATCAACACAGGGTACTCACCCCGAAAAAAAAATTATAAATTTTCAATAAAAATGCTTCCAACTGTCTCTCCAGGATCTTACTATGTTAAGCCTCATCCCAATTACAAATCTAAGTACCAATGCAAGAAGGAATGCAAAGAATATATGAAAAAATTCTGTCCTAACATTGAACCAACCATCCCGAATCTTAATCAAGCGGTTAAGATTCACTGGCATTATTTGCATGGAGTAACTATTAAAGATTACGACAGCTACTATAACTTTGCAGAAATTATTAAGCAACTGTAATGCATAGCTGCTACTCTACTGCTATTATTAGCAACACAGTCATGGAAAATTTGGCCACAAAACGAGGCCGAGGCAAGATTTTTGAAAAATAAATTCGCAAATCTAGCCTCGGTTCTGGCCTCGTTTTGAGGCCGTGTAATTTCTCTCCACGTGCACCGCTAAAAATAACTTCTATACTGTTCGAATTTCTCTACCCCCTTTTTAGCAGTCTTTGGTCACTAAATTTGTCGCTACTTAGGGACGGGAGTACGAGTACAGTGTAAGGGGCGGATAGGGCGAGCAATATGAGTCGATATTGCTGACTCAGGCTTTAGGGAATAAGCAGTAGGGAAAGAGCAGTAGAAAATCTCTCTCCCGGTCTATCCGAATAGCTACTTTTCTTTCCCACAAGCTCGGGCGTATAGTCTACGTAGTCCACACCTCTTTCACACACAGCGTACACCGAGTTCCCACGGTGTATTTCCACGGTGTATTTATTGATCCTCCCTACCGTCACATACCAAAGAACAGCTAGCTTCGCTTGTATTCAGCAAAAATTTTGAACTCAACATTATCAAAACACTTGGCAATGGCAGCGCGTCCTGGAATCTCGGATGAGCTCGCAGCTCTTTCGGCAACTTCAACTCTAACTATTTCGTCACAAGAAGAGCTAGAGCTTCTCGACGAGACGCAACAAAAGGAAACACTAGATGAGGCGCTAAAGCTATTAAACGACATGTTCAACGATCTACCAACCAAGAAAAAAGAGCAATGGAAGGAGAAAAAAGACAATATCGTTTTAAAACTCAAAGCGGCTTTTGAGGACGAGACTGAGGATGATGAGGAGGAAGATTTAACGGAGGAAGAGAAGCAGAAAATAAAAGCTGAAAAGAAAAAAGAGCTGGTAAATCAACTCAAGGACGAGTTAAAGGCCAAAGTTATTAAAGGCTCTCTTGTACACTCAACTGAAATCTATGGGTGTACATACACGAAAAGAGAGTCACTCAAGACTGCTCGTGACCATCTTGCCGAAATCAACCGACGCATCGACCAAAACCACAAAAATATAATCTACTTTGCTGTTCTGGCCGGCCAAGTCGTCAATACTGTTCGAGAGAAATATAAGGGAAAAAGAAAGTTGTTTCTGAACTGGTTGGCGACGAACGAAAAGGTGATAATGATGAAGAAGTCAAAGGCATACTTTTACATGAAACTGGCGACCGTGGCTGAGAGATTTCCTACAATCCAGCAACTCTCTCTGCCTTTAAGGAAAATGCAGTCAATTTTGCCTCTACTGCCGGAAATTTGCTCTCACGACAAAACGTTTTGGACGAATCTTCAATAAACTTCATTCATTCTAAGAATTTTTGCTATAAAATTATTCTACGCTTGTATAAATGATTGAACTCCCGCTGCTACGGTAGTATATTTTTACTGCTAGAAAACGTTAGGACCTTTTTTTCCAACGCCGTTGGAATTTTTTGAGTCGCCACTGTGAACATAATAAATCAGAAGACCAGAATGACATAAGAAGGTCATTTGATTCCAACGCCGTTGGAATTTTTTGGCTAGCCTGTTTAATCATTAAAGCATGCGTTACTATTGCATAGCCTTCTGTATTCCGATTTCTTTTAGGAGTCTTCCCATTTCCTTATTTGGCGCGTGCAATACGAAACCAGCGGACTCACTACCCAAGCAGCCGCCAACCCCCAGCCCTAGCTTAGTCTTTCCAAAAATGATTCCTTTAACTAGCTTACGCGCAATACTTTCTCTAAACCCGCTCGATGCCCCCATATTGTCTAGCCTTTTAAGCATCTCTTTATCCCATCGGTGTTTTTCATTTGGGAAGTCGCGATACCTAATATCATGTTCCATACATACCTCATCAAGCTCATTTACAGGCTCATGACCCGGATTAGGCACATTGTTAGAATCTAACTGAATTTCAAGAGGGTTCAAAGGTCCACAATACTTATATCCAGGGATTGTCCACCCTTTGCTTGGCTTCGGAAGCTTTTCAATTATTCCGTGAATGTCGGGCATTTTAATTTATTTTTTATTAAAAATTAAATTAAAAAAATAATGACTGAGAACAAATTACAAGCAATCTATTACCGTGACAATGGTTATTTTGTTGGTAAAAATGCCGTCTCCAAATTAACAGAACTCAGTAAAGAAACAAAACAAATAGTAGAAAAATGGCTGTCTAAACAGGCTGTTTATCAAGTCTATTTCCCACCTGTTAAATTTAAAACACCCCACTTCAACATCTATAAGCCTAACGAGGCGCACCAAGCTGATCTTTTGTTTCTCCCAAACGATTCTGGGTATAAGTACGCTCTCACTGTCATTGATGTAGCTTCGCGTTATAAAGAAGCAAGACCGCTGAAAACAAAGAAGTCAGAAGTTGTAGCAACTGCTTTTCAAGATATTTACGAAAATTCACCTTTAACCTTCCCAGAAACATTGATGACCGATCCAGGTAAAGAATTCATGGGTCGAGTTAAAACTCTAATGCAAAAAAATAATACAAAAATTCGCTACGGTAGAACCGAGCTTCACAGAGATCAAGCCTTCGTAGAAAGATTTAATCTAACTTTAGCCAAGCGACTATTTACTAAGCAGACAGCAGAGGAGCTCAAACTGAAGAGCGGACAATACTACACGAAATGGACAGACAGACTCCCAGTAGTAATCAGTCAGCTTAACAATGAAGTTTCTCGCATGACAGGCCTAAAACCCTCCATTGCAATTCAACAAGACAAAGTTCAGCTTAAATCTCACAATCCACAACAGAAAAATTATCCAAAGCTCCCAGGAGTTTATTCTCCGGAAATTATCACAAATTCTGAGTTTGTTCGATTCCTTTACCTGCCGGGAGAATTAGAAAAGGACACCAAGAGACGAGCAACTGACCCATATTTCAGTTTAGATGTACATAAAATAGACAGGCACTTTACAACAGCAACTGGTGACTACTATTTTCTGTCTCAAGCCTTTAATCCTAAATCCCCTACAAGATCATTTGCCAGAGCAGAACTTCTCGTCATTCCAAGTGACACAGAAATAAATTGAAAAATAAAAATGTACAAAAAAAATGATCGAAACCAGAACAGTTAATAAAATTAGCAAAATCATCGACTCTAAACAACCAGGTTTTGTAACTATTAAGGGCATGAAAGTGAAAGTCGATCCGTTACAGCAGCAAATCCATTGTAAAGATTGCAATCACAGCATTACAGATGAAAAGACTGGGGGAATCCTGCCTCTCGCTGCACTGATTCCAATCATTGCGGGTGCAGTTAGTGCAGCAGGTGGAGTTGCTGGAGGTGTTGCAACGGCTGTGAAAGCGGGCAATGACAGGGCTCACCAGTTAGAGATGCAGAAAATCGCGAGAGAAAAGGGAGTCACAATTAAAGCAGGTGAAGGCTGCCCCTTCGCTACTAATCCCTGGGAAAACGAAAACATTTCAAAATCCGACGTCATAAAAGCTATAATGACATTGCATAAAGCAGGATTTACAATGCTCCGGATGTGAAAAGATAAAAGCAGGGATCTGATCAGTAATACTAAAATTAATCAAAAGTTGTTAGTCCAGAGAAGTTCAAGCAAAAGCTAAGGGTGACCACCCAAAAAAAATTTTTTAAACTGATAGAAAAAAACATGCCGAAGGCAAATCCAGCAAAAGATTCTGTAAACTCTTATTTTTCTAAAGATTTTTCGCGAAGCCAAAATCTTTCATTTCAGGACAAAAGCAAATATCTTCAAGAACTCTGTAAGCAAAAGTTCAATACAGACCCAGGATACCTAGGCAGCTATGAGAAACAATTAGAAGTAATAAAGCAACTACAGTCATCAGATCAGTACACCCCAGTAAAAAACCCAGCAGCTGAACACCAACAGAAGAGCCGCAACCTAGTTAACAAGTACCAAACTCTCACAGGGCAAAATGTACCTAAATACCCACAGAATAAACAGGAACAGGATGACCTGGAAAGAACAATCCACCAAATTGAGTCAGAGATGAACCAAGAAGACATTCAATTTGCAAAGAGAACTTTTACAGACCACTACATAGAGTACACCATTCCCGCCAAACACAACACAGCAACATCCACAACAACATCCAACACAACGACACCTGACATAAATGACTTCAGAGATGACATTCAATCAGTTATCAATCACACACTGAAAACACGCAAAACCTTCAAGCTTCAGCTCTCGTTTTTATTGGAATTTTATATGCCTACGAAACCCACCGAACATCTTGAATATTACATGACCAGTAAGGCTTCACCCTTTAGTCCAACCGATTCACCAGACCCTTTTCTACAAGAAGTTAGTAAAAAGATTGACGCCTTTACATCAAGAGGTTCTGGTTGGGTTGTTACTGGGATTCGAAAAGTTTCAGCTATGATTTTCAAATTCGATCCTCTTAAAGCTTCTTCTTACCTGGAGCTGCCAACAAAGCTCGCCAATAAAAAGGCTTGTATCAACGTGAAGAACTATGACAACTGCTGCGCTTTGTGGGCGGTTTTGTCAGCATTATTGTACGACAAGGATCGAGCCCATCCTGAAAGAACTTCACATTATAAGACGTACTTTGACAAGTATTTTACCAAGTGTATCAGCAAAGGAATATTATTTGAGAAAGGAGGTTTAGCAGTCTCTCAAATCCCCAAACTAGAGGAAGTGTTTAATAACAAAATCAGGATCACTGTATTCGAGTGGAATGAAAGCAAAGAGAAAGTTGAAATTGTTAGGAGTAGTAAGAATATTCTAGACGAAGACCCGACCCGACACCCAGCAGCCAGGCGCATAGAAGTCGATCTTCTGATAATTGGAAACTTACAGTCTGAAGCCCATTATGTTTGGATTAAAGATCTTTCCAGGCTCCTTCACAAGCAAATGACCAACCACAAAGAAGCCGTATCTATCTGCAGATTGTGTCTTAAGTATTATTGTGGTGGTAAAGAAAGTCGGGAGGCAAAACTCACAGAGCATGAACTCACCTGTGAGGACCATCCAACTAACTGCTCTCTTCCTTTCGGTAACCAGAAGTATTTACGGTTTAAAAATTATCACAAGATGGAGAAACTTCCCTTTATTGTATTTGCCGACTTTGAATGTTCAAATGTTAACGGCAAACACGTCCCAAATTCAGTAGCATACGTTTGCATTGGACATCATGGTCATCTTGGAAATTCTGATGTCATCGAGTATGACCACTTTTTCGGGGAAGACTGTGTTAAACAGTTTATATTTAGAATGCTAGAGTTACGTAGAAAATTTAGCGCAATCCCACCTGTGCCAATCAATATGACCGAACAGGATGAGATCAATTTTCAATCAGCGACCCGTTGCTACATATGCAGAAAAGCATTTGAAGACAGTTTAAAGAATCCGAAAGTTAGAGACCATTCGCACTTCGACGGCTGCTTCAGAGGTGCCGCACACAAAACCTGCAACCTAAAGCTAAAAAATAACATCCACGATTTAAATATTTTTCTACATAACGCTCGCTCATATGACCTGCACCTAATCGTTGAAAGAATAGGTGAAATAGAGGGCATTCACCTCGACTGCATAGCAGAGAACAAGGAAAAGTTTAAATGCCTCAACATAACAGAGGTGGGGGCGTCCGGTTCACTAAGTGGTTGTTCTGGTTTGGTTAAAATCAAGGATACTTACCAGTTCCTACAAGCCAGTCTACGCGCATTAAGTAAAAATCTAACAGATGAGCAATGCACTTATACAAAAATCCTGGCAAAAATACTAGCAAACCAAGATCCCGAATCTTTCAAGCTACTCAGAAAGAAAGGTTTCTACCCTTATGAGTATGTGACCGGTTCGCACATCTCGAACATCTTTGAAGGTGAACTTCCACCAAAAGAAAAGTTCTTCTCGCAGCTAAAAAACTCAGGAATTTCTGACAAAGACTATGAGCACGCACAAGCAGTCTACAAACATTTCAACTGCCAAAACTTTTTTCAATACCACATGATTTATCTTTATACTGATGTTTTTCTTTTGGCCGATGTGTTTCAAACCTTCAGAAACACCTGGTACACAGCATATGGTCTTGATCCCGCACATTATGTAAGTTTGCCCGCCACCAGCTGGGAATCTCTACTTAAAATGAAATGGGATGAAAACCCAGACTGGTATGTTGAACTTCTAACCGACATTGACATGTACAATTTTATAGACACAGCGAAAAGAGGCGGCATATCAATCTGCGTGAACAGATATGGAAAGGCGAACAATCCATATCTCGAATCTTATGACCCAACGAAACCCTCAAATTATATCGTTTATTTAGACGCCAACAATCTCTATGGTTGGGCAATGAGTCAAGACTTACCTGTGAGAGACTTCCAGTGGCTCCCCGTATCACAAATAAACCCAGCGTTTTCGATACCTGCGATTTACGAGGTTGACGTAGAAATTCCCTATGAACTCCATGATCATTTCTCTGACTTTGCGCCATTCCCGGAGAATATTAACTGCCCAAAGATTATCGAGCACCCAGATGGCTCAAGGAACCTGTCTACAGAAAACGAACACACAGCTAAACTCACCCAAAACCTACACAACAAGACTCGCTACAAAATTCATTATAAGCTGCTACAGTACTTCATATCCTTAGGCTGTAGGGTCACAAATGTACATAGGGCCCTCAAATTTACAGAAGAAGCGTGGATGAAACCCTACATAGAAAAGAACACCCAGTTCAGGGCCAAAGCAACCAACAACTTTGACAAGGATCTGTTCAAGCTGGCAAACAACTCTGTATATGGCAAGACTCTTGAAAATGAGCGCAACCGCACGAATCTAAAACTCGTCACCGTTCATGAGCGTGACATCATTCAGAGAAATATTTCTAAACCGACTTTTAAGGAACTTCACGTCTTCAACGATTACTTAGGCGCTGTTCTATTCTATAAGACAAAAGCAACACTCTGCAAACCTATATTTACAGGTGTCACTGTGCTTGATGAATCGAAGCGTCTTATGTACAGTTTCTTCTATGACATGAAACGTCAATATGGGGATCGGAGCTCGGTCACAGGCGACACTCGGTTAAAACTTCTTTACACTGACACCGACTCTCTAATTCTAGACATTCAGACTAAGGACATCTATCAGGACATGCTTGAACAAAAACACCTCCCCCAAAACCCTTACGATTTGTCAGAGTACCCAGAATCATTTAAAACTTTGAAAGGGAACAAGTGTTCGACCCATCCAATAAAAAAGTAATTGGTAAAATGAAAGATGTAGAGGCAGGTGATGTTATCTCCGAGTTCATTGGTTTGAGATCAAAATCGTATTTTGTTAAATGCAGTGAAAGCGATGAAAGCAATGAATCCGGAAACGTAATTAAGAAGTCCAAGGGGATTCCAAAGCATGTAGTTAAGAACTCTCTGCATGAAGAGGCCTACAGAGATGCCCTGTTACATAATAAGAAAACTACACATGAATTTGTAAAGCTTCAGTCGAAGAACCATAATATTTTTACCATAAACCAGAAAAAGATTGGCCTGTCAGGGGCAGATAATAAGAGGGTTGTCTTTCAAGACAATCTTACGAGTCTTCCATTTGGGCACTGGAGGTTAAAAACGTAGGCTGAAGTGTAAGGTTTAAAAACGTAGACTAAATTTAAAAAATAATGACAAAAAATAATGACGACAAATATTTTTCTGGAACAGTTGGCAAAAGAACTAGAAATCCCAAACTTTAAAGGCGTCTTTATGAAGGATACATTACCTGAATCCCACGCACTGAAAGAATGTGGCATCGAAGAATGTGGCATCATGAACTTTGACACTGCCGAGAAACCAGGGTCTCACTGGGTTTGCTGGGTGATTGATCCAAACAGAAAGCATAAGTACTACTACTTTGATAGCTATGGGACGGCTGTTCCTGATGAGCTAAGGGAATATATGGGAGCTCCAAAAATCTACCGCTCAGACTTTATTCTGCAGGGGCTTAGCAGTGATATTTGCGGAGAGCTGTGTATGACTGTTTTATATGCAATGACTAAGACTCAAAAAAGCTATAGGGAAATCATTTTAAGTTTAAATGTTTAGTTTTTGCATAGTTTTTCGCATAGTTTTTGAAGACAGTTTCGATATCATTTCTCAATTGGCTCATGTCATCAATGCTATTCAGATGTACATGTTGCTCATTGAGCTGCTCATAAAGTTTTTGAATGCTTTGAAACTCGTCTTCTGAAATGAACTTGTCTTCTATTGCTTTTGAAATATACCCGGTGATAGAAGACTGGATGCTTTTCTGTTTTGCTTGCATTTCCTGCAGATGCTTTAGCTTCTGGCGTCTGCTTCGAGTTAGAGCTCCTGTAACCGCTGAAATGAGACCACACGAGGCCCTGTTTGTTGAAGCGTTTCAGTTTTTTAGAGTTTTTCATAATGGCGGTTTCAATATCCATTCGCATTTTCTGAATCTCTACAAGTCGGAACTGTTGAGAGTTGCAGGTAAAAGTATTGATTGTAGGATAGAGATTTGGTACGATGGGTTGGTTCAATTGCTGATTTGATTGGTATTGTTGACTTTTCGAATACTGGGGTGCACTTGGTGTTACAGGTGCCATATTTGGTGCCATATTTGGTGCCATAGGCGGGTCATACAGAGAATCATTTTCGGCCATTTTTTATAGCTAAAAAATATTTTTTCTATTTTACGATGCCCTTTGCACTTCTGTTGCTTTTCGTACAAACTCCTCTGAAGTGTTAGCTCGCCGCCTAGCCAATAGGGCGTCTTCAATGTCAATGTCAGGGAGATTGTGCTGTCGCTCCAGGCGACTAATTCGTCTCAAAGTTTTCCCCACTTGTTATAAATTCTATCCAAATAGCTTGTATGCGTGGCAACATCTCTTTCTATCTTTTTTATTTTTGCTACATTTTGATTAATGGTTGTTCTCAAAGTAGTTAGCAACGCATCAGTCTCAGCTTTTGAATAGGAATCAGAAATACTTCGCGCTTTAGTTTTCACAGCCGTGATCGCTAAAGTAATTTCTGATTTTGAATAGGAATCAAGGAGGTCTCGCTTTTTATTAATCGCTGTTCTTATAGTAATGTCTTTTGCATTGATTTCCGATCTGAGAGTTTGAGCTAGAGTCTCAACGATGGCGGTCAGCTTTGCTATTTTTGCCAAACTCTCTGCTACTCTCACTCGCAAGTCTTCAATGTTTATTTGATGATGGTGTGCTGACCTTTCCAATGGTTTTAAGCGGTCTCTAATCGGTCCGATCTCTGGGATCTTTTCGTCAACGTTAATGTAGCGCCTGTCAAGGAAAGCAAGCTAGTGTGCAGTGGAGCCACTAGTAGATTCGCCAGCAAAGTTTATGGACATTTTTTGTTTGTTTTTTATTTTATTTTAATTTTTAGATTTCAAAAAATTAGGCTACTGTTCTTTTCTCTTTGTTAATCATCACGAACTGATAAGGTTTATTCCACTTTTCAAAGCATAGGTTAACGAATTCTTCCTGCGATACCTTTCGATCAAATGGAGGCTTAGTAAAATGGGCAGGAGCAATCACCTCGTTACTTAACCTCTTCAGTCGGTCTTGCGGTATGGTTGGGAACAAGAGGATCAGATTGCAGTTCCCACGAATAGTTTTATTTGGCAACTCAAACCAGTTTTGGGTAATATAGATTACATTGCAGTTGTTGTGACGACCCCTGGTGAAATAGTTTTCAATTTGCTTCTGGGGCCCTGTCATGCAGTCATCAAAGACAATCAAGTGCTTCCTTCCCTTTTCCAGTTCATCAGGCTGAGGGAGAAGTTTAGTTTTAGGATCAATTTGCGGGTCCCCATATGTGAACACTTTAATGTCGTGCCACTTTTCATTATCTGGGATATGGCTAGCATATTCACTGGCGACAATTTCTGGATCACTGGGCAGCTTGGATTGGTTATTAAAACACTGAATGATATGCTCCTTTTTTAGTTTGTTCTGTAGACCTGCAATCAACATCTTATACTCATCTTGATACAGAGTGGGTGAGTAGATGTGCAGTGTGTCATAGTCAAGAAATCCTGGTCTGAGAAGCATGTTAAAGATTCTGAATGTCTTCCCTGAGCCTGATTCTCCAACAACAATACATCTGAAATGACTAGGAATTGCCTCGTTATGAGTAAATTTGATTTGGTTCCGAGTCCAATGAGGGTTGAAATCATTTGAAAAATCCATTTTTATATGATGAAAAATTTTTGCCTAATTATTTTGCAATCTAACTTTGCAATGTTTGATGTGGGGATGTGGGTCTTTTGGGATTTTATGTGTCTTTTTTGGGGGCTTGTGTGTTTTTTTTTCGGGGGTCTGTGTGTCTTTTTCGGGGGCCTGTGTCTTTTTTCTATTAGTCTTGTACCCCCACATGTGTTGTACCCCCCAGAAAGCACCTTAGTCGTATTTAAAACCGCTGCCTTTTTTAAGATCGGCTCTCATCTTAGCATAAACAGCTGGATCAATGCTATCAGCGCTTGGTGCCAATGAATTTGGTGCGAGTGGTTGAACATTTTGTTGAACATCATTTATAGTGTCCTTGATCTTCTTCGCAGCTGTGACTACACTTCCCGCCGCCTCGGCAGCATTTTTTATATTTTCTTTGTTCTCACTGATGACTTTGAAAATCTTTGCCCCCTGGGCGATCAAATCAGCAATACCGTTACCCGATCGCTCTTTTCTTGGATAATGACCTGCTGGAAAAAGTCCAGATCCTCTTTTAATGAGCTTTAATTCGTTCTCATCGTAGTATTTAGGGACGTCTTTTTCGAAGATTAGTGGCATTTTTTATGTGAAAAAAAAATATTTTTTATTGAACCTTGAAAGTAAAAGTTCTCTTGCTCTTTTATCGATGTACTTCTTTTCTAGCATTTTATCAAGAATATGAACAAACTCTTTTCTATTCTCATCCTTTAAACCTGTCTTTGCTGCTCCTAGGAGAACGACTAGTCGCTTGTAGACTTCAGGCATCCCTGTGCCGGTACTTGCAGCTGATGTATCTGGTGATGTCTCTGGTGATGTCTCTGGTGATGTTTCTGGTGATCTAATGTCTTGCCTTGGTGTGAAAACTCTGTTTGAAATTCGCTGCATTCTATCTGGTGAGAATTGCTCTAGACGCCTCCAATCTTCTGGTTTTGCCATTTTGTAATTAGCCACTTCAGTTGGATCTGCTTTCTCAAGTTGAGAGAGTACATCTTCTGCTGTTAATTTTTGAGGGCTTTGTTGTTGCTGAGGCATCTCTTGTTGCTGAGGGGTCTCTTGTTGCTGAGAGAGTTGTTTTTGCTGTTCCAGGTAATTTATGACTTCTAGCTGATCTGGCAGGTCAAACCATTGTTTAAAGTGCTTATACTTTCTAAAGCTGTTCAGGTTGACCCCATCGTCATGTAAAAATTTGAGTATGTCAGGGACTTTAAGGATGCCTATGTCTCTTTGTAAAGCAAAAGTTACCAGATATTTATAATTTTTTAGCTGTTTCGCAGAAATAGTTTCTTGATTTTTAGTCATGAAGTTGAGCAATACTTGGGTGAAAGCAACTTTCTTTGAGGTGTTTTCTCCTTCCCCGGCCGCGCCTTCTTTGATGACTCCAATACTTTCTTTCGTTATCTCAAGATGATAATCCACAGGATCAGTAAAAATATTTTTACGCCAGACACTAACACCAAAGACGAGTTTGCCTTCATATTCTACTGGCCCAAAGAAGTTATCTGTTACTTTCAATTTTTGCTGAGATGTTTCTTGCAAAGCCTGAGAATCTTGTGAGGCCGGTGGAATTTTATTCAGCGTATTCTGAAACTGGCTCTCTTGAATCTCATCAACAGCTTCCTTAACTGTTTCAATGGATTTCTTTGCTTCGGTGTATCCCGGTTTGTGAAACTCAGTGGCGGCTTGGATAAACTCATTGTAGGACTGCTGCTCTTTGTTAATTAACCCGGTGACTCGTTTTTCAGCTTCTGCAAGCTTCTCCAAGTCAGAGATGTAATGAGAATTTTTTCGCTTCATTTTTTTATTTTAATTTTTTAAGTTAAAAAATGAACGATCCTCTGACGCCAGTTTTCTATAAAATCAACAAGCCTATCTTGAGTGATGACAGCACAATCAAAGCGACTCAAGTAAGAGTCCCCAGTCATGAAAATCAGAATGAAACTAATTTGGGCCCCGGTCAAACGCTAACATTCACTTACACGGGGTGTTCATCTCTAGTCAGCGTTCACAGTCTAAGGAGCGGGTTTTACATGACATTCCAATACAAGACTAAAGGTGGTACAAATGCTGCTGGTGCTAATACTGACAAGCATGACGCTGATGTCACGCTAATCAGCAACTTCTGGGCCTACATGTTTAAGGAGTTTAGCGTGTCGAACGGGAGTACAGAGCTGGAGAGAATTGCCAACTTTGGTGTAGTGTATGACACTCATTGTCTCATTGAAAACCCAGATTTTATTCAACTTGGTAGCGGCGCTGGCTTCATCCCTAATGAGGAGAAAGGAGACGTAAATGATTCAGGTTTTGCAAAAAGAAAGGGGAGATATAACTATGCATTGGCGGGTGCTGATGATGGCGCAAAGAATCCTCAGTATAGAAATGTAGATATATTTATACCTTTGAGATTCATGAGCGGGTTCTGCAATACTTTTAATCGCCTGACCAGCAACTTTAGTTACACGTTTAGGCTTACCAGGGACGATCGCAACAGGAGTGTTTGGACAGGAGCTGAGCATACTAGAATGGAAGTTAAGCTATCGGGAGTTGAGTTGTACTTGGAACTCATTGAACCAAAGACAGCACTGAAAGCTGAATATTTGAAGGCTATTGAAAAAGATATTGATGTTGCTTACACAGCTTACATGTGCAGGGATGAACGCAATGAAAGAAGGCAACAGATTTGTATTAAGGAGGGTTCTTGCAGCAACCCAAGGTATATTATTGTCAGTTTGAGAGATCCATTAACTATAAGTCGTTATGAACATGGAAATGTGCGAACAATTCAGCATGAAATCAGTGATAATCTTTACCCGGCAATGCCACAGAATGGAGATTTTGCAGCAAACAAAATTAGTAAATTTTACTGCGAGCTGGTTGACTTAGCCGTTAAGGAGAACAACGGAATCGCTATTACGGCATGGCAGTTCAAGACTCTTTTCCCCATTTTCGGTGCAGACGTGTCGGCCAGGCAAATGCCTACTGACAACAGTCCGGTGAATATTGTGACCAATATCGACAGAAGTGAGGCAACACCCGTTGACCTATTTATCATCTATGCATTTGAGAGGAAAATTAAGCTGAACATGATTAATAATTCTTCGAGTAAGGTTTAAAATATTTTTTTTTGTAAAAAAAAATGGAAGCAATTGCTGAAAGACTAAACAATATTGTGTCGCATTCGAAGGAAAGTATCCCAATTACAATAACTGGTCGACTTACAGATTCAAGTGGAACTTTTATTGAAAAACTTGAGCAACCCATTCGTCTGGACCCAGAGGCAAACTACCATGTTTATCTTAATGACTTTACTGGCTGGTCAAATGTCCCCAACGTGACAGAAAAGAATAACATGTTTTATTACAAATGGAAACAAATTGGAGGCGAAGTGAAAGAATTTCCAGTTAAATTCCCTGTGAGCACACAGAGCGTGGATACTTATAATTACTTTCTGGAGAACGTTTTTACCAAAAGGGGGCATTTTGAAACTCCTGATGCTAGCAAACCCGAGAATAAACTATTTCCTGTTAAATTGTCCTATGATCTCACTGTAATGAGAGTGGTCATGCAAGTTCATAAAGACGCAGAGGTAGAGTTTAAAGATGACACTTGGTATCGGGAGTTGGGATTTGAAAAGAAAGTTTACAAGGCGGAAACCGCAGCACCACCCACAACTCCTTCGCCGGGGGCGGTTATGTTGAGCCGCCAGCCAGCACGCGGTTTATTCATGGCTGAAAATATCGCGGATATTGTTAAAAGTTTGAACATTTTGATCCGAAGCAATCTCAGTCTGGACTGGGTCTTCAAGGGAAAGCGATCAAATATTTTGTACAACATTTCTAACTCAGTTGCTGGTGGACAGATGATTGTTGAGAAACCCAATCCAGTAAAAAGAGTTGTGCTCTGTAACAAAGAAATTAATGAAATATTGCTACAGTTTGAGACAGAAGATGGAGAAGCTGTTGATTTTAACGGTGAAGAGTTTGCAATGACAATTATTATTGAAAGAATGTGAGAAAAAAAATAATATGAAATAAATTACAGTTGCTTAATAATTTCTGCAAAGTTATAGTAGCTGTCGTAATCTTTAATAGTTACTCCATGCAAATAATGCCAGTGAATCTTAACCGCTTGATTAAGATTCGGGATGGTTGGTTCAATGTTAGGACAGAATTTTTTCATATATTCTTTGCATTCCTTCTTGCATTGGTACTTAGATTTGTAATTGGGATGAGGCTTAACATAGTAAGATCCTGGAGAGACAGTTGGAAGCATTTTTATTGAAAATTTATAATTTTTTTTTCGGGGTGAGTACCCTGTGTTGATGCCTAAATGTGTTCAAGTTGCTACAATAAGGCTTAGGTTTAATGTCTCCAAATAATAGCGTGAGGTCCATTGAACCCGCTGGGATAAACAAAATAATGGATATTGGATTATGATTTTTTTTTGCATGTTACGAGGTTTTTGTGGCTGTCCCAGTTTTTTCCTCTGTCCCAGAGGACCCATTGGGAAAAAGGTACGAATCTATGGGGACATATTAAATTTAGGCTAGTGAACAGGATCTGGTGACTTTTGGTCAAAAAGGGGAGGTACCCTATTTTTGCTGAAGTGCCTGGGGATATTTAATTTAGTTATAGGCGCATATAGAAAAGGGCGATTCTTACTGTCCTGAAAGCCCCGTCTTGCATTCTACTTAGTTTTGACTTGAAGCGTGAATTATTTTTCGGGCTTTAATCCCAACCGCTTAGGCTTACCTGTATGCGTCATAGACGCCCAAGTGGCACATTTACTTTTTTAACATAGACGTACAAGCTGCGATGTTCTGCTCGAGAATGCGTATCACAGTCAGCAGCTTCTCAAGATCACGCACAAAAGCACACACACACACACTTGTGCTTTTCCATCGATAACTTGTTATTCAATGACAATCCGATAGAAAGGATATATTTTTCTGTATTTACACATGCGTCACAGACTACACAATAACAGTTAATAATAATAATTGTTATTATTTTTCTGTTGTAGCGTTTATTTATTCAAGCTCACAATTAGGAGTATTATTATTAATATTTCATGCAGACGTGAGATATCATTTGCTGCTACTGCAACACCCAACCCCAGAGATTGACAGTGTGCATTTTATTTATTTATCACGATTGAGCAGCTGCAACACCCAACCCCAGAGATTGACAGTGTGCATACTATTTCGTCTTAATAGTAATTGTGAGCAATTCTTTTAGATGGCCATTCAAACAGTCAGCACTTCAGGGTACACGACATTTCTCGTCTTATCTCCAGAGATTCGGACCCGTACATTGGCCGCATTCTTTGCTCGCGACAGCGCAGTGTACAGCTGGCCGTGCGCAAAACAGCCGACAGCCAGGTCGATGCCCACGGTGTCGAGCGACTGGCCCTGTGACTTGTGGATCGTCAGGCAAAAGCTCGGCTTAACTGGGAACTGCAGCCGCTTGAAGCAGACTGGCAGGTCAGCATTGTTGGGCTGCAGCGGAATCCTCGGCAGTAAGATTTCATCACCAGAGAACTGGCCGGCAGCGACCTTGCAGCGCAGCACGTTCTCGCCCAGCTCCAGGATGATCAGCCGGGTGCCGTTGCACAGCCTTGGCGGATTCAGATTCCGCAGCAGAACCAGCGGCATGCCCACCTTGAGCTTAAGCAGGTGAGTAGGAAAGTTCGGAGCATCCAGCTGGTTCAGCAGCTCCGGAGGAAAGTGCGTGGCCGCTTCCACGTCAGCCACGCCGTCCACTGAGCGATACTCTCGCAGTTGGCCTGGGAACATTGCCAGGCACTCGCTGTTGATCGCGTCAACCGCATCGTTGTAGGGCGCCAGGATTGCCCGGCTTGAAAAGTAGCCGTCACGCTCCGCTGACGCCTCGAACGAAGGGTACACGAACTGGATCAGCGCGGAGAGCGGCGCCTCTGCCGGAATGACTATCTCGGCAGGAAGGCGGACTGTGTCATCCGACTGATCAGCCGGCCCTGAGCCGATCTGTGCGGGATGTGCAGAAAATGCATGAGAATCTCATGTTGCCACGCTCATATAAGCAGCAAGAGAAATATTCACCTGCATGAGCAGTTGCATATAGTGATTGTACAGCTCAGCATCAGCACAGCGTTGCAGCCGGATGTTCTTAGAAAGTCTGTGCCTGTGGAATAAAGGCCACAGATTAAATTTGCTTACACAAGCTAAAATGTTGTTTGCCCTGGTGCCATTCTGCACCACCGGCAGCAGCTGGCGAAAGTCTCCAGCGCAGACCAAAACGATGCCGCCGAATGGACGGTCTTGCTTCCGTAGGTCTCGGAGACTGCGGTCGACAGCCTCCAGATCCTTCCGATTCGTCATGGAGATTTCATCCCAGACTATAAGCCGCACGGTGCGAAACACTGCGGCCTGTCTTGATTGGGCTCGGACAGAACACACATCCTTGTCGGTGCGAACCAGCCGCACTGGGATCTTGAATGTCGAATGCGCCGTCTGTCCACCCGGCAGCAGGGTGGCTGCGATGCCAGACGACGCAACGGCGAGTGCGACTTCCCCTCGACTACGCACAAACGCCAGCAGAACCTCAAGCAAGAAGGTCTTGCCGGTGCCTGCGGGAGCGTCAAGGAAATGCAGCCCACCTGAGCCATTGTAAATATCCTCAGTCACGGCCTCATAGATGACCCGCTGCTCAGCCGTCAGCATTGGCAGCCGCGTCTCTGTGATCTCCGTCTGCTCGACCGTGTCGAACTGCTGCGGCCCGACTTGCGGCATAGCGGAGGCAGCAGGAAGTCCGTACTCTGGCAGACTGCTGCCGCCCATTGACGTCAGCATGCTCTGCAGCTCTCGCAGAGCCAAGTCGCTGACTTCCTCGGCGCTCAGGTCCGGGTTGTGGAATCGCAGGTCTTCGCAGAGATCCTCTGCAAAGCTGCTCCACAGGTTGGCGCCATCGTCTGGCTCTCCCCAGATGAGGACGACAGCCAGCAGGTGCCTCAGAGCTCGCGGCATTCGGCTCTGGACAGCCTCAGTCAGGCAGTGGTGCCAGTGGTCATCGCGTTGCAGCAGGCTGAGAGCCATGCAGGCAGCCTTGGCGCTGACGAAATGAACACCGGCCACGGTCTGCAACGACTCGAAGCTGGTCGGTCCTCACACGTGCAGCAGCAGCAGTCGCAGGTAGAACAGGTCACCTGCTCTAGGACTAACTGTGTACATGCGAGATATGTTTGAATTGCGCTTTACGCCAGGATGTCCTTCGACATCGGCGCCCTGCTTTGCCCGACGCCACTCTCTTGCACTCGGATGCCACACAAAGTAGGAGGCCACCTCGGTGTAGAGTAGACGCCGAGCAAACTCGTCAGTGCAGCACAGCTTGAAGAAGGCCGTCAGTGTCGAATCTCTGGGCGCCTTGGCTTTGGCGCTGGCGGTCCGCTCGTTAAAATACACAAGCTGCTCTTCAGACTTGTGCACGCAGAGTCTGATGACCGCCGGGTACCTGTTGTGCACCTGGGTAGATTAAAATGTTAAGGATCGTGTCATTGGAAATAAGATAAAACAGGTAATCACAACTGATTACTCACCTCAAAGGCCAAGATGGTGTTTACAGCTTCTATTGGGCCAATGTAGCGTGCAGACAGGTACTCTGAGATTTCGTCACGTGGCTTCTCTAGCTGTTTGACAGGCTGAGCTTCAGTGGCTCCAGCGTCGGCGACTTTGAAAACAGCCATATCGCCACTTTTCATCAAATACTTGATTACGTACTTGACAGACTTGACGGTGGCACAAACTTCAACGTTCAAGTGGCATGCGAACTGGAGCAGCAGGTCAGGGTTGTATGGCACAACCCACCTGGTGATTAGGAAAGAAGATAAACTTAAAAGATAAAGAGATAAATTTCACTGTATAGTACAGAAATGCTATGGCTAAGCATCTGCAGACTCACCTGTTGTCCATTCGGATGCTGCGGCCCTTGAACAGTTTGTCCACCGTGAAGCCTCCCATCTCAGGAGAGCACCTCCTGTAGAACGGGTACCCGGTGTCGCTGGTCAGCGTCTCCGGCTGAAAGTCCTTCGGGAAGGCCTTGCTGCACTTGCCGTTCTCCATGCAAGGGCAGGCCGGGTTCAGCTCGCCACACGGTCCGTGGATCATGTGGGTCTTCACCAGCTCGTACAGCACTGGCTGCCGCTGTGGGTCTGGGATCTCCGCAGACACGATGGCATCGTAGCGATCCGGAGTGACTCGACTTCCGTTTGCCAGCCACAGCAGAAAGTGCACATGGGGAAGGCCTGTGTTGAATGTTTTATAAATAAGTAATGTCTTATAATTAATGTCTTTTGTCTCATGATTTTGCAGTTCATCACAGAGAAAACGGATCAACTCACCGCGCTTCTGGTACTCCAGTGAGCAGACATGCGCAGCCTCCTTGCCAAAGCGCTTCCTGAGCTCTTCAATCAGAGCTTTTTTCTTTAATTCAAACACCCGGGTCACAATGTCCGGACGGTCTTCAGGCCGCTGACCAGGCAGCAGCTGCACCGTAATCTCTGGCCACTTCGGGTTGCACGTGGCCGTGACAAACAGGTCTGGCTTACCAAACTTGTGCACGTAGGACATTGCGTCCTGCAGCCTCTCCATCAGGTACCTGGGTCCACCAACAAAACTGGAGGACAGATACACATGAGCAGGCTTACCAATCTCATTGGGATCGGCTTCAGTGTGCCTGCCATCAGCAGCAAACAGGGCGTCTCTCAGGCCGCTGTAAGTCTCGCTGCGCAGGTCCTCCTGATGAGTCCGCAGGTACAGCAGCCTCTCGGACTCGATCTTGGCAGCCATGTCCACCAGGTACTGCTGGAACAGACGCCTGCCGTGGTGCAGCACATTGAACTGGCCAGCTCGCACCATGATTTCGCTGGCGTAGTACTTCATGGGCGTCAGCTTCCGTCCATTCGCCATCTTCAGCTCCGGGTGCCAGCCGTCCTCGCCATTGGGGAACAGCAGCACGTACTCCAGAGGGTCATAGGACCGGTGCGTCTCGGCTATGCGCTGGACTTGGCCACCACGCAATCGGATCACAACGTCACGATTTGTCGTTGCGTCCTCTGTGCCACCAACGATAAGAATGCCAACCTCATTGGCCATAGGAAGATTGTAGCGCCTGAGGAGAAATCATATTTTTATATTTTTATATTTTTATATATTGTATCATGTATATATACAATATATACATCATAGTTTATTTTGACACCACAAACTCACCGAATGTGTTCCCCTGCTGGTCTTCGGTCCGGGTGAATCACAATTCGCGCATCTCCCAGCTCAGGGTCGCCACTGATTCGCTGAACAGCAGCTCGAAGGCTTTGCACGTAGCAGCTCCGGCTTCACTCTCTGACTGAGACTCAGGCGGCTCTCCAATTCGCGGTCAGTAAAATACACCTGCCAGCCATGCGGCTCGGCTGAGGGGTCGGCAAGCAGCGGCCCCATATTGTGATGCAGCTGGCCGCTGATGATGAAGCTGGGACTATAGCCAGGCACCATTCTGAGCTTCACACCCAGAGATGTCAGGTGCAGCACCGCATTGTAGCTCCTGATGTTGGCCAGGAACTCTGCACTGAGTCGGTGCTGCCCGGTGTAAAGATCTGCCAAGACCTGCGGCATCGTACGGGTGGGCAGCTTCACCTTGCCCTTGGCGCAGCAGAAGTTGCGCGTCTCTTTGGCCCAAAACAATGCGCCACAGTCATTGCAGGCGTTGTTCATTGGTCCACTGGTGAGCCGGGGCCTCTGGCAGCAATGGCTCGGCACGCCTGTGAGTACAGTGGAATAAGACATGTTGTGAGGACAGCAGTTCAAATCAAAAAGACAAATGAAGAAGACTCACCGATGATCACCCGATGCTCCCATGTCGGCACATGAGCTGTGGATGTCAACTGGCACTGCCTTTGAGCCGCTTGCCATTGGCCTGGGACACTCTGCACCTGAAGAAGCTTGCAGAGACGGTCGAAGTCTGAGCGACTCGTAGTGCTCGTGACTCAAGAGCACACGCACAGTGGCATTGGGCTGCTTGTCACACTTGAAATATTGCAGCACATTACCATTGGACTGGTAAATCACCAGGTCCATGTCAAAGCATCTACTAAACAGAGCTGCCACTTCGTCTGAAATATAAACCCCTTCCTGAAAGGAGGAATTCGCAATCTCATCGGCGCAATCAGGCGCGATGATGCCATTCGCGACCAACTGTGGCAAAAGTTCAACTGCACGACAGGCCAACTCGTGCCGAAGGGTAGCGGCATCGGTTTCATGCGGTGTGCCACGTAGCTGGTCGCACACGGCATGAAAAAAGCAGTTGCCATCGCCAATGGTGGTATTGACCTGCAACTGACTAAAGGGCACAATAGATTCGACACAAGGTAACCTGGTAACAAATTCACCGCGCCGACAATCAGCCTGTCTCTGCCGCTGCTCTTCCAGACGGGTAATCCGCTCAGCCTCGTCTTCAGCAACGCGACATTCAGCCTGTCTCTGCCGCTGTTCCTCCAGACGGGCAATCCGCTCAGCCTCGTCTTCAGCAACGCGACATTCAGCCTGTCTCTGCCGCTGTTCCTCCAGACGGGCAAACCGCTCAGCCTCGTCTTCAACAGCGCGGCGCTCAGCCTGTCTCTGCCGCTGTTCCTCCAGACGGGCAATCCGCTCAGCCTCGTCTTCAGCAACGCGACATCCAGCCTGTCTCTGCCGCTGTTCCTCCAGACGGGCAATCCGCTCAGCCTCGTCTTCAGCAACGCGACATTCAGCCTGTCTCTGCCGCTGTTCCTCCAGACGGGCAAACCGCTCAGCCTCGTCTTCAGCAACGCGACATTCAGCCTGTCTCTGCCGCTGTTCCTCCAGACGGGCAAACCGCTCAGCCTCGTCTTCAACAGCGCGGCGCTCAGCCTGTCTCTGCCGCTGTTCCTCCAGACGGGCAATCCGCTCAGCCTCGTCTTCAGCAACGCGACATTCAGCCTGTCTCTGCCGCTGTTCCTCCAGACGGGCAAACCGCTCAGCCTCGTCTTCAACAGCGCGGCGCTCGGCGTCTCGCCGAATGCTCTTCCAGACGGGCATCGCGCTCTCCAGCAGACTCGGCCAGTCGTCTTTTCTTTGCGTCACGGCTTCTCTTCAAATGGCTTGCGCCACGGCGCACCATCATACAGTGGGGCTAAATAGATAAAGCACTATTAGAGGGTTCAAAAACCTAAGAGAAGAAAGAAGGAAAGGAAGCAGTGGGCTACATAAAAACCAAGCAGCCTACAATTTCGTCTATGAACTATTAGCATTCCCAACAATTTCTCAACTTTTATGGCCAAAACCGTTTGCAAGCTCTCACTGCCGAAAAAATACGAAAGCGAGATGGGCAAAAACATGTTTTCTGACAATTGAAAGGCCTCTTTAATTTGGATAGCTTATTAAAAATACGTGTACCGATTCCGGACAATTTGCCATCTAATGGTGCAAAACCGGAGAAAATCGGTCATTTCGTTCGCAAGATTTTCTGTTACAAGCAAACAAACAAACAAACCAACTCAACTTTAGTATATAGAAAACTGAACGCAAAAGGTGTCACCATTGACTAATGGGTCGCTGCCGCACGCTTCTACGAGCATTTTTAGATTTATTAATCTTCGCTTACAAAAAAAACGAACACAATAAACAAATAAGACACACTGTCAGAACACATGCTAATGCAAAACGAAATAATTGTTATTCAGTGACTGCAATTCATCTTATCGTCTGAAGGCTTGAAGTTGAGCACGCAGTTGTCAAATTTTCTATTGAATTTGAGCGAGAATGCAGCGCCCTTGCCTTCGTTGGCGGACTCCACTTCAATCTGCTGCACCGAATGCTAACTGGCCGACACGATCGCATACTTGGTGACAGACGTACACGTACGGACATTCGCTTTGACCATCTGTTGGCGCGGCTCCTGGACAGCGCTGGTAGATTGGTCAGACGATGTAATTGTTGCAGCCTCAGTGGAACCGCCGTTTGATCCGTACCGACTCTCTGCCGGAGCTTCCGACCTGCTGGCCATCTCCGTGGCCTTGCGCTTTTCATGCGTCAGGTACCTGAGTAGTAAATTATATAATACATTAGGAATAAGGTCTAAATTAAATTAATTGTTAAACAGACGCATTTCAATTGTACTAACCTTTGAACAGTCTTGGTCTCCTTGTGACCCATGATCTTGCAAATTTGTTTCAACCGAAAACCAGCTTCCTGAAGATCAGAGATGACAGTCGGTCGAATTCAATGCAATTCGTACTCCTTGGACAATTCAGCCACTTTCGATAATGCCTTCATCATTCCACCAACACTGTTCACACCAAGTGGAATCTTAGTGAACCAAGGTGCGCCGAAAGCTGGCTTCTTTTTGGGCACCAGGAGCAGCGGGCGACTCTTCCGTGACACCAATCAAAAACTCAAAAACCAGACTTTCAGTCGTCAATCCACGATACCACTCACGACAGCGTTGACCAAAGTAGAAGCGTCCGTTAGTGGTTTGGCCAACCATGCAACAGTGCCCAGAGGGTCGTCTAGTATGGCTGGCAAAATGGTGCATGAACCGCCTCTTTGCATTTCTGCGTCTTTGGCATAGACGGCGCACAATTTTTCACTTTGATCGATCCTCATATCTATCGTCATTGCCTGCGCTGGCACTAGCATATGCATCACCGATCTGCTGCTGCTCCTGCTGCCGCTTCTGCTGCCGCAGATCAGCAGTGACGTTTGCGGTGCTGTTACGTCTTCTTCTTCTGCTTTAACGATGATTCCTACCTCAAGGCTATCATCGGACATCAAAGTCTAAGTCGAAGAAGCTTTGTTTATTGAACCGCGGTTCACGGCTTATATTTGCCTCTAGCGAGCGCACGCTGAGAATTGCTCTTTGAGCTACCGGGTGGCCCATGCGTTTAAGGACAACTTAAAAATAATCAAATGTATATACAATTTTTAATATAAAAACAACCAACAAACGAAAACTTTAACATTTTAACTGACCGCCATAATGTCTAGATGGCAACTAAAAATAACATTTACTCGATGTAGCCCCCCTCCGCTGCATACACGGCTTCAATGCGAGACCGAAACTTGGTACAGGCACCTCTGATGACGGCAGGGCCCTGAGCTGACCAGGCAGCACTAACAGCAACTTGGAGAGTCTCCACGGTAGCATAAGTTGTTAAACATGCAACGCGGGCCACGTTGTTCCACACAAAGTAATCGAGAGGGGAACAGTCTGGACTCGATGGTGGCCAAGTGGTCGCATCCCAGAAGTCGTCGCCGAGCTCCCGGCGAAGAAATTCTTGAGTAGCGACAGCCGTGTGGGCAGGAGCGCCGTCCTGCTGAAAAACAAACGTACCTGGGGCAAAGTTGTGTCGAATCCACGGCAGTACATGATCCTGCAGCATGCGGATGTACTCGGCTGAGTGGATTTTCACTCCAGCTGGTACCCAGATCGGGGGAGCCACCCTGCCGTCCACCCTGCCGTCCGAAGCCACGACACCGAGAAACATGGCACCTTTGGCATGTTGCTGGCGAGGCATGAAGCGGTGTTCCTCCGCAGCACAGCTGGAGTCTCCTGACGGACGCTCTTGACGGCGTAAACAAACGACCTTGCAACATTGAGGTTCTCTGCTATCTGTGCTGGGCTTATACCCCGCGCGAGATGGTCTACCACCATCAAACGTTTAGCGCGATTCATGGCTAATGCTAAGTTGCCGAAGATTTTCGCGGCAGCTACAGACTATATAGATACTATTTTGTCCATGACCAAAACTATTATGCTCTGGCTACCGCTGGCTTTGCTTTCTTCTATTTTTAAGTTTGTCCTTAAACGCATGGGCCACCCGGTACATGTAGTTGTTGGCTCTTTAAGAAATAAAAGATCATACCCTAGACAATAGACATACAGGAGGGAAACTCAAGTGCATTTATAAAAGTTCATTCAGAATAGCTTTTTGCGCTCAGTTAAAGAATTTTTATGTTCAATTCAAGAATCACTTGGCTGAATCCTTTCAGTGGCCAGAAACTTGTATGTCTATGGCAAAACCTTCAGTTTTGCGTTCAATTCAAGAATTTTTGCGCTCAGTTAAAGAACAAAAAACTTAAACACTCAAAGCAGTGAAGTGAAGTCCAAACTCTCTGAACAGGCCAAAGAAACAACAGTAATTTGGAAATGTGATAAAAGTCACATCAAGCCTAGCCTCCGTTTCAGTTGATGATCTCTCCATTCAAGCAACCTTTTCTTTAACTGAGCGCAAAACTTCTTGAATTCTTGAATCTACAAGTTTCTGGCTACTGAATGCCAAGTGATTCTTGAATTAAACACAAAAATTCTTTACGAGCGTAACTAAGCGCAAAAAGCTATATTTTGTCTATACATAACAGGTGCCCGCCTGCGCATACCGGGCGATGCTTGGGGGGGATATGCGGTCGCGTGAGCTCCTTCGTGGCTGCTGGTCTGATGTCTGAGCTGCCATCCATGCTGACTCCATAGAGCAATTAAAGCTAAGTAAAAGGAATAATTTTATTTCCTATGCTTGAAATCTCTAAATCAGTTTTATTATTGTGGATATAAAGTAGAACACTTTGCTGGAAAGCAGACAGAAAAAATTAGCAGCAAATCTAATCCACGAGCATGCAGTTCATTTTACCGTAAAGTATCAAATCGGGACGAATGAATGTTCATATGGTTAGCAACTAAAAATAGATACGGCCAATTTCACACCAAGCCTGCTTAAAACTATTTGCTACATCAATCTTGTAAGTGGGTCGTATGGTCGCAATTGCAAAAAATCCCATCAGCTATTTGAATCCTATTTTATTTAAAGATGACACTTGGTATCGAGAGCTGGGATTTGAAAGGAAAGTTTTGTGAAATTATGGGTTCTGACGAAGACGAAGCGTTTATGCGAACCGAAAGAGCGTGGAGCCTTTTCCACTAATCGTGCCCTGCTTATATATTTGATGGCGTGGTTTAGCCATAGAGAAAATACGTAGGGCCTGTATAGACTTAATAGACTAAATAGCAGTGGGAAGACGCTAAAAGGACACATGCACTTTAAGGTCAACTAACAAGCAATCCGACAAGTTTATAAGATGTAAACCGCAGAACTATCCACAACTCGATCCACAATAGAAAAATTATTATTGCTTGATAATTTCTGCAAAGTTATCGTAGCTGTCATAATCTTTAATAATTATTCCCATCCGAACGATGCCAGTGAATCTTAAGTGTGCTTGATTAAGATTAGGGATGGTTGCTTCAATGCTAGGCCAGAATTTTTTAATATAATCTGTGCATTCCTTCTTGCACTGGTACTTAGATTTGTAATTGGGTTCATGCTTTGCATAGTAAGAGCCTGTAGAGACGATTGAAAACATTTTTACTGAAAATTTTAATTTTTTGGGCAAGTACCTAGAGTTTTTGTTTGAATTTCTCCAGGTTCCTAGAATGAGTTTTAGGTTCGGTGTCTCTAAAAATACGAGTGAGGGGCATAAAATATGAATTTTAAGAAGGGATTATTTACGAAGAGTTTTAAGTATGATTTTATGGATTTCTGTGGGATTATGAATTTAAGAGAATTATGATTATGTTGGATGTTTGTCCGTGAAAGTCGAGCCCCCAAATTTTTATTTTTTATACGGCCATTTTACGCTCGTAATTAAAAGAATGTAGAATATGTTGGGTGTGAAAAGGGCTGTCCTAAAAGCCCAGGCTTTCTTTCTACTGCGGAATTTTGCTATTTATGCTATTCGAATGCAAGTAGCTGAAAAATATCAGGGAAGATTCAAGGCACCTTAAGTAGAAGGACGGGACACTTCGTTTCCTGGAAAGTTTTTGGAGTCTTATTTTCGCGAAAAAATACACTACGGACATAGGACATTTGCTGTTTTTCGACATAAAATTAAAGATTGCGCTCGATTGGAAGCAGATGCAAATCTCATCTTTTGATATGTGGTTCCTGCCTTCTTACTCTATCGAACTATGTACGTCTTAATTTGTGATAAATTGATCTTCTTATTATTTTTTTATATTGATTTACTTTCGTAAAAAACTACTGAATGGCATATTGCCCATCCAGAGAGTGAACCAAGTGACTGGACCACCAAATTACTCAAAATACTGATAGATACAATGGTTCTTTGAATAAAACAGACTTGATTAGAAGAGGAACAGAACCTGCGCAGCTGGTAAAATGCAATTTTATTGAAAATATAATTTTCAACAAATGTTTTACAAGAAAAATAATTTAAAGATCAATATTTCACAAATTAAGACGTACACAGTTCGTTAGAGTAAGAAGGCAGGAACCACATATCAAAAGATGAGATTTGCATCTGCTTCCAATCGAGCGCAATCTTTAATTTTATGTCGAAAAACAGCAAATGTCCTATGTCCGTAGTGTATTTTTTCGCGAAAATAAGACTCCAAAAACTTTCCAGGAAACGAAGTGTCCCGTCCTTCTACTTAAGGTGTCCTTGGGAAGATTATGTCTATAAAGTCATCAGTTTGAAATCTATGGGCCCACTAATCCCAAGACACCAGACGCTGCGTTTTCTTAACTGCGATTCAAGTACGAGGGGTGCTGCAAAAGTTTCCGGACTAATACTCGCCATGACTATAATTTATGTCGGATTAATTCAAAATTTGAAACGGAAACAATTTTAACCGTATATTATGCTTATAAAATTTCAAAAACACTGGACAACGCGGTAAAAAGTTATGTGTCAAAAGAAACTCAGTGATCAAAGTCGATAAATACAATTTTTGAGTTGCAGCTATCAATCGCGGTCACTGTCGCTCATGTCGCCAGATGCATCCACTGGTTGATTGCTAGCGCGCTCCACGTATTCACCATTCAGAGAGATGCATTTGCGGTAGCGCTCAATCAGCTTGTCGAAGCCAGCCTCCCAGAAACTAGCATCCAACTGACGCAGAGATTTGTTGGCTGCTTCGACGACATCCTCACGAGTCCTGAAGATTTCTCCACGCATTGGCATCTTCATTGGGCCAAAAAGGTGAAAATCGGCGATGGCGAGGTCAAGACTATAGGCCGGGTGTTTCATCTGACGGAAGTCGAGCTCCTCCAACTTGGCTTGCGTGCGAGCGGCGGCATGAGGACGCGCATTGTCCCAGAGTATGAAGGGCCTCTGCCGCATAATGCGACGCTTGGTCAGAACGGCATCACGCAGACGGTGAAGCTGGTCAATGACGTAATCAGCGTTGATGGTCTGACCTTGGGTCAGGTAGTCGACCATTAGTACCCCGCGGGAATCAAACCACACGGTGCACATGACCCTCTGCGTCCATGCCGGCTTCATGGCCTTCTAGTGCGGATGGCTTCCTCTAGGACCCCAATGCATTGTCTGCTGTTTGGTTGACGGCTGAAGCATGCGCAGCGGTCTCTCGTCAATTGTGTTGACCAGCTCCTTGAATTTACTGTCACCCAAGTCATTCTACAACGCCCAGTTATCCAGCGAGCAACGCACACGCGCTTTCTTGTGCTCTTCCGTGAGCTCAAGCGGCATCCACTTGGCGCAAATCTTCGAGTAGCCTTGACGTTGCAGAATGCGGCACACAGACGAGTTGTGGATGCCAAAGACGCCCTCCATTTCCCGCACCGTTGCCGACGGATTTTCCTTTAAATAGGCAAGCACAATAGTCGCTTTGTCCTCACCTGTACTCGTGCGAGGAAGCCCAGATCTTGGGGCATCAGCGACGTTGGTGACACCATCAGCAGCGAGTCGGTGATGCTCAAAAATTTTTGTGCGACCCAAGGAGTGGGCACCAAACGCAAGACTCACCTCATCAAAAGTCTGCGTCGCTGTTTTGCCCTGTATTTGACATGCCATAATGAAATGTCGCTGGCTCTCTTTCGAACTCAGAGGGATTTTTCGGTCGACTCGTTTTTGTTCTTTTTGGTGAATGCAAAATCGTATAAAGAGCTGCAAAAGGCTGCAACTTCTTTTGTCCCTCACGTAGACAGCTTTTAACTGCGCAGCGAAAAATGACAAGTTTTGTCTGTAGAAGTTTCATCGCAGCCATACTGGATTTTATTGGTCCATGGAGAAATAGCCCGTAACTTTCGTTGGGCACATAACAGAGCACCTACAGAAGAAGGAGTAGTCATTTAAAAGACTGAAGTATCAGACTGGATACTAAAGACTCAAGTATTGGAGGTTCTACTGTAATAAAAAATCTAATATTGGAGGTACTCAGCACTGGAGTTTATACCCTAACAGACTCCAATTCTGGAGTTTCTACTACTAAATACTACTGAGGACTTTAATGAAGTGTCAGTAACTTGTAAAAAATGCAACTTACCGCATTTCCACCGCCGTACTTCATTGTTGCTGGAGCATTCGGCAGGGCTTTCAACCCCGGTACGCACTTGAATCCTTGCCGGTTCATACACGGGCACAGCCGTGATAACGCTTTGCGCTCATTCCGCCCCATTTCCAACCAAAATACTGTCCTCTCACCCAGAGGGCAAACATTTATACTTTCTTCCAAATGAAGGACTTGGTCATCAGGACTGGGTCCTTGGGCCAAAATATCCTAGTATGCATTATAAAGCATTATGATCATAAATCTCTCGTATAAACCAGTGATACATAATTTAGCAAAGTATCAAAAAGTAACAGATCAAACCTCGAGTATCAAATGTACAAATAAACCGGTTTATTTAAAATCGTGAATTTTTATAAACGACAGTTTAACAGCAATTCATTGGCATCAAAATCTTCTGCCCAGTTGCCTTCATTCCTATCATGCGCCCTCGCTTTCTCTGCTGAGCGAGGGCGCGCTGGCTGTTGCACCAGTGGTGCAGGCAAAGCCTGGCAAACAGCTTGGCCATCGCCATCGCGCATCGCTCACTGTGATCCCAGCTGTGCGTGTGAATATTAGCAAGGAATGAACTTTCTGTCAGATTCTGTGAGCATTCGCTGAAATCTCTGAGCTCCTGGTGCATGGTGCAAAAAGTAGAACCCGATTGGCTGCTTCCATTTTGAGCAGACTCCTCTAACCCAGACGACAACAAACTCGTCCGCAACCGTTGAGGTTCTGCCACACGCGCAAGGGCCACAATCCTCAAACCCGATGATTTGATCTGCACTCGGGTCAAATCTTAACGACGGTCTAATTGCCATGCCATCAAGGCTGATGGTGCATGCTTTCTCAGATCCCGTCATTGAAACTGCAGCCGCTGCAACACAACCTTCAATGATTGGACAGATGCCAGAATTCCGCACACAAGAGCCAACTTTCTGTCGAATTGTCGATCTGCATGGGAGGAGAAAACCGATGTCGCACATGAATCAATGTGATCTTGGACTGTAATGCAGCAAGCCGCTTTGTCGAATTCTGCAACTGATCCCTTATAAATCCTTCCACCACTGGGGTCAGGTGACTCAATCGTGAGCAGTGGCATTTCGCTTGATCTTTGCGCAGCTTTTGCCTTTTCTGCAATCAACGGTTTGCATTTCACTTGCACAAGTGCCAACTTTCGGTTCAAATTGCTGTCTGTGGTTCTGCTGCCGGAATCTCGCCGATTAGTTTGCAGCTGATGTCGGCTTGCGGCCTCTTACAGGATGAGTTTCAATTTTAGTCCTGGTAACACCGATATTACTCTCGACCTCATGCACGACTGCCGGATCAGTCGTTTCTCGACACTTCGGAGGTGGCTGCTGCCGTGGCTCTGGTGTTTTCTTGTACTAGTTAAAGGCTTAGGTACGCACGGTCAGACAACCTGGTGGAGGCATCATGTCGGAGTCTTGGACATGAATACATGTCATTCGTGAAATGGTGGCTGCACACCACTGCGCACTTCCATTTGGCTTCGTTTCTTTTACCAAGGAGGTCGGCTCGGAAAAATGCGCCCGGCCCAGTCTTCTAAAATTCGAATTTGTGACTTGTCTAAAAATACTATCTTTTGAATCGTGTAGACTGCGATTCTAAAATACTCATCTCTCGCGGTTCGACGGAAATCGATGGAATCGGGTGTCAGGAGGGCACTTGTAAGCGTAGTTTGAGCATCCATAAGCTGCGCACTGAAGTCTTGACTTGCCGGATATTTCACAAAAAAACTCAGACCGAACTTAAATTGACATTTGAGTGCAAAAAAATAATGTGAGATCTTCTAATCTACCTTTTTGCAATCAATTTCATCGTTTTTGCGTTAAATTTCGGCGCGAGCGCTAGTATGCAGTCTAAACAACTGACCCACAGACACTGGGAAATTTTTGCGTTCAAATTCGGCTGTTTTGCGTCCTATTTCGGCAGCTTACGGCATCAGACATTCTCTATTTGAAATTACAGAAACTAGCCTCACCGCCACAAAATAACCGTGGATACGCATGAACAATAAAGGACAATACAAATAAGAAACAACTAGACTTGAACAGTCAATTAGAAACAGATTTTAGTCCACAGAGTTTCGTTGGGTCGCATCACTTAAGCCAAAATATCCTCGGCATACAGGCAACGCTGCACGTACGTCTGGCCGTTGTTCACCCATTGCAGACACTTGAACAGTGTAATGTCCTGCGCTGCAATGCGCACCAAGCGAAACACTTTCGAACTGTGCCCACAGAGCCCATGTGATTGCGCTGCCGAAATAGGACGCAAAACGGCCGAATTTGAACGCAATAGTTGCCCAGTGTCTATGGCTCAGTTTTTTAGACTGCACACTAGCGCTCGCGTTGAAATTGAACGCAAAAACGACGAAATTGATTGCAAAAAGGTATATAATGGCACGCCAGAGCGGGCCGAAACGAGGGTGAAACCAACGATTTTTGCCCGCGACCGATGTTTATGGCCAAAACGTATGCTTTGACAAAAAGAAGCGATAGAACAAGGAGACTTGTAGTTAGCCTACGCGTGTTGAAACGAGGTTGAAACTAACGGCAGCCCGCCCGCCGCTGTTGTCTATGGTCGAATTCCACTCAGATATACACTCATGCGCTAACAATTAGTTTATATTTATTACTTAATTATTAGGAAATTAATTAAAGATCGCTTAGAACATTAACATGACAAATGTATAAAAAATTGAAGCTCGATACCAGCTAAGAAACAATTTTAGACGCAATAATAGAATTAATACAAAAACAATAAAAACTATCTGCTTAGTCACAGTTGAGTAAAAAGCACAATGGTCAGTTGCTGACGCGCTCTTGGTTTATGCTTGGTTTTTAAACTTACAATTGCTGAAAATCTTAGCTACTGCGGCGGAAGGAAATCCAATTGCAACACTGCAGTTTGCGATCGCAGGCGACGCAGTTGTTGACGGGCCAACCACAGTATAGCTTTCGACCACAGGAGAAGACTGCGCTATAGCCATAGGTAGAACAGAGTTGTCTGACGTCTTCCACACGCCGCAGATCGCTCTCCTCAGTCTCACTGAGCTCTCGCAGAGGGGATGCATCATCTATCTCCGACGGATTTTCCAGCTCGGCATCTATCAGTCTCTGATGTGCAGCTGTCAAGCCCGACCATTGACTAATCGCTTGACCTGGTTCGCGACGTCCAAGGCGCGTCAAAAAAATCTAGCTCATCATTGCTTAGACGGCTGATATCGTTCTCTAGTATTGAATCGTAATCCAACATGTCGACGCAGTAAAAATAATAGCCTGCCAAGCAACACTCTTCTTCACTAAAGAATGTATTTTCTCTAAAGAACTTCAAAGGAATCGTTTTCACTTAACACCAAAGTTTTGCCAGATTTTGCCATAGACATTCTCACCGGGCCGTGAAACCGACTGAAAGCATAGAATTCAGAGTGATTTTACCATAGAAAGTCTCAGCGGTCTAACTACAACACCAATATGGATAGGCTGCTCGGGCTGAAACGAGGTAAAACGTCGAGGCGCGTAGCACTCTGCAGCCTATCAATATTTGTATATTTTCCTGAAACACAGATTCTGCAATTAATTAAATTTATTTTACGAGCGAGCTAAGCCAAACTATACTGTACGCATAAATAGTTAAAGTCGCTTGTATGAGTTTTTGCCATAGACATTGACAGCGGGCGCGACAGCGGGCACGAAATGAAGTCAATGCATTGAAATGAAGACGTTTTTGCCATCTACAGTTGCAGCGGGCGCATAATTTCATTTCGTGCCCGCTGCTGGGGCTGGCTCTGTTATGCCATAATAATAATATGGATAGGCTGCTACGGGCAGAAATGAGCGAAACGGTCGAGGCGCGTAGCAGCCTATCCATATTGTTATATTCTATGACAAAAATTAAACACTACTCATCAAAGCTTCACAAGAGGAGTCTTTCTTATTTCTTATTCTTATTCTTGCACCAACCTTTTTAATAAAAACGGTCGATTCAGCATTATGTGTAATTTCTGTGGAAAAAAACTCCCTTTCAATTCAAACTATCGGAACAGCAATTCAGACAGTCTGTAAAGCACAGTGCTTGCAGAAATACAATTAGCTAAGACAAACTTAATTTCATATTAATCAGAATCCTTTCAATTTAGTCAGCTACTACGGTCTATGGACCTTTTCTCTTTATTGTTCGACTTGCAGAACCATTAGAGGAAACTCAAAGCAAACACAAGATACAAGGTATTAAAAAATATTAAATGGTTTGACGTTCGAATTTTTCGACTGTAGCAGCAATGAACAGTCGCTGGTGAGCGGCCAACTCGCGCTTCACTGCGGCTTTTCAGCAGGAAATAGCATTCTCCACTGGCATTAGGAAAGGAGTGCATGGTCCTCACGGTCGTTGTAAGAGCAGACGTTGTCAATGACAATGTGGCACTGTAATCGGATCCTGGGTAATCTGAAAGTTGCCGATTGAAAACTCCCCGAATCGCTACTTGGTCATCCCGCCTGTCGTACGTCTGATAATGCACAGTGCCGACTTCAGGGCAGACTGCGACACACACAGTCTTGCGGAGCCCCTTCTGCGAGCCGAACTTGGGCACGGTAACAACCTCAGCCCAACAAATCCACTCGCAGAAGTCCACTCATTCTCGAAATACGGTGGGCAAGTTGCAGATGTTGGCGCAGAAGTGAGTTCAGTTGCTTCAATGTAATCAGAATGTTGGTTTCCACCTGAGCACAAATGAACTCCTGCATTTCAGTGTCCCACTTCATTCGCTTGGCACCTCCTTTAAAATATTACGACGGGAGACGTCAGCAAATTCAAATTTCGAACAGAACGACGAAAGTGACTGGAACGACGTTACTGATGAGACTTCTTCTCAAGATTCGGAAAAATTTGCTTCGAATATATCACTGATCAAACTCTCTCTGGACTATGCACAGGTTCAATCCTAGCTCACTAGGGTCAATAAGTCACTTCGCTCTTGAAAAATTAATTTTAAAGTAATCAAAGTAATGTGCATAAGAAATCAACATCTGCTACATCAATTTCGAGAGGGAAACTCAAAAGCATCCATCAAGGCTTCACGAGATCAATAAACTGTCCAAAATGCATTGAAGTCAATGGGAAAATGGCGACTTTCTGGCAGAATCGTTGAATATCTCGACGGTCGGGGTGGTTGGCGACTCAGTTGATTCTTCATCAGATGCGCAACAAAATTTTTGCCCGTGCCCTGGAATTTCATGTGCCTGCGTTGTCCCGTTCGGGCACAGTGAAAAAAATTGTCACGGGGAAATTTCCCCCCTTGAGGGTTCTAGGGCCGGAAAAAAGGCTTCGTAGTCCTACTGTTAGCTCGTAAATAAAGATTTCAGTTGCGCATGTTTGCAAGGCAGCGCGTCTCGTTTAACCAAAATTTTCTAACCTGAATTGTCTTGACTTTAACCATACGGGTTTTGCTAGCTATTGGTTCAAGTGAAGAGTAATGAGAAAGAGCCTGAACAATGACAGTTTTACAGCTTTTAGATGCTTCTTGACTGCAGCTCCGAAAAAATAGAAATAGAGGGTTGCCACTGACTTCTGAGCCTCAGTGACTGCCGCTACTAAACAACGTAATCTAGGGTTTTTGTTTTACCAAAGGGGCCAAGTAGGGGCCATAATTTTTTCAAAGAATCCGACGTTTTTTATCAGCGATTGTCCACTGCAGTAAACTCACGGCATAATTGCTCGTGCGATGTAGACAAATTACCCAAAAATTCGCTTTACACTGGGGAGGGGGAGAGCGGACGGGAGGTGAAATACACGTGCTAGCTAAAACCTTTCTCAAGAAATTTTTCCATCAATGTCTTCTCCCGGTTGATTATTTTTTGCTACAAATCATCTCTGCTCCGCTACGCTTTGGCCTGCACTTTTATCGAATTGGTCTGATTGCTTTGGTCTTGCATTTCCGCATTTCTAGCTTACTTCCTTTTCTTTGTTTAGTACTCCCTATTATTTTCCTCTCGTTTTTGACTCCCCTTCCTACTGAAGCTGTAAATGAGGCTCTGTTTTAGCCCTAGCTTTGGGGCGTCCCAGAGACAGCACTGACCATTGTTAACCAAGTACTTTGACATAGGGTGGGTCAATACGAATAGCAGCGCACTTACAGCGGTACGCGACAATGCAAAGCGTTCAAACTATCTCACTGGCTGTGATCAGACTCTTAGAGGATCTAATTTGAAGCTTACAGCTTCTTTTTTTAGATTCACTCAACGAAAAGTAAACACCGAAAAACTCCCACGGTTATTCCTATTCCCTCAGCTCTTTTGTCAGCCGTAAACAGACAGAAACTTGGCTCTGTCGCTGCTGAAGCTGTTGATGAAGCTGTCCGGGATTCTGGCCGAGCCAAATAGCCAGCAGTCGCGATTCTCTGTCCCATACAGAGCGAACAGGCATTGGGGGAGCAACGAGCTCTGAATGAGGCACTCGATCAGGGATCGCTTCTTGCCCGACCACAATAAGCTGTCAGAGGAGGCGGAAAAGCTGGGCTGTATCTCGGTCGCGTAAAAGGACAGTCCCTTAGAGACTGAAAGTAATTTTGTCGCGATTAATAATGGGTTTTTAACAGGCTGAAATATTTATTCCTCCTCAGTTACTAAGCTATTCGGATGGCTAAAGTAGCGGTTATTGTTTTAGCATCGCTGTTTTGAAGTCACACTCAAGACGCCGAGATTTCTGTTCTCACTGCCTAACCCAGAGATCAATGCATGCATGCATGCCTTTGAACAAGGCCTCTTTATCTGGCATTTTTTATCAGACTTTTCTGCGAAAAATTTGGGCGGAGTATTCTCAAAAATTGAGCAGCTGAAATGAGTCGTCAAATGCACTGCTGCAGCCATGCCCCAGACTCAACAAGTAAATCTGCTCAGAAACTATAACTCTACTGCTCCTTCTTCTCTGTTCGTTCTTCAAGTTGACATGTCATCCCACTTTATCCCTTCCCACGCTGTCTCAAGGATCTGACATTCAAGGTGACATAATGTGACAGGCTACTCAAAAAATGTATCTAATTAGCTCTGAATCAACATTATTCATACATGTTGCGGGAATTCTACCGACTCCACACCTTTTTCATATAATATTTAACCCATGCTCACTGACTTAAATACTTTTAACCAATTTATCTAAATTTTTATCGGTTCGTGTGCTGGGCCTCCTTGATGTAAACAATGTGCTCAGCTAACGTACTCTCGTACCCGAGTGTCTACCCCTTATCTTATCTTATTTGTTTTTTCTTTAGAAGTAATCTGAACAGAGGACTTGCTCTTTATCCCGTTGTTTTTCTTGTATGGCACTAGCAACCGCTCAGTTGAGTCTCCCGATGACAACAAAAAAAATTCGTTGGGCCTGACATTAACTCACTGGCCAGAACGTCGATCTCGACAAAGTGAAGGTAGGCCTGACTTCTATCTAAGCCCGTAACGTTCATGTACAGAGCCAGATATCTGCCAGCTATGGGCCTGTTGCAGGTGATGCCGATCGGGTTGTCCGCAGTGGTGGGCACCTGGGTGTAGTAGAAGCACAGTTCGAACAGGTCTTTGTCGAATGCAGTCCAAACAGATTGGTTGTTGGAGACGCCTGAGTAAATAAAGACGCTACAACATTTACAGGATATCTGGCGCTGGAGGGCGTTTATTAGCTGACTAACTTCTTCGCACTCGTTCAGGGCATTCGTTGTAATTTAACATCAATTGTCTAAAGTTATATCAAATTAAAACAAGCCTTCTTACCAAAGCTGATCTGCGTGAACCGTTGCGGACATGGCCCATCAAGCCGGTTCCATACGCGAGCCCCAAAGATGGCGTACGGTTGCTGCATGTCCACCATCCACCAGGGCAGTGGGTCATTCCAGGCAGTGTGCAAGACGGTTGCGTTTGGTGATCCAACATAGCCTCCATCGTTTCCAAGCAATGATCAATCTCCAGTTCCAGATAGAACTGTTGAAATCTTGGCCGACTTGTTCTTGCCGACTGTGAACAGTTCAAAGCCTTTGAGGGGCGAAAGAAAGATGGGTGCGGCGAAAAAATTTCATTTGTTTTCTTCAAGTGGATCTTATTGGACCAAAAAATCGTTATAAAAACACAAATATTTCTACTTTATCACGCGGCATCCGAATACGTATACGAGGGTCACTCCGAAAGTCTTTAGAATGAAAGGGAAGGAATGAATATTCCCACCCGATTTGCCGGGCAGAAATGTCATAGAAATCGTCAATCCTTTGCAAGTAGAAAATTGAACCATAGACAACCAGATCTATTTTTAGAATGGCAGACTGTAGATGAGATGCTTAACGTAAGAAGATTTGGGCTCCCGGGCAGAGAAATGACGTTTCTGCCCGCCTTTGCAAATCGGGTGGGAATAGCTATACCATAGACCTTCTTCGTGCAGAAAGAGGGAAATCTCCCCCTTTCTGCCCTCAGAAGGTCTATGGTATTGGTATATTTTTTCTCATCAGCTGTCAGCCATAGACCAATTTATTTGCCATGAATGCATGTTAAATTTCGTTGCTATTCACTCAGCTAACTCTGAGTTATATTCGTTTAAAGCGAGCACCCCACGCCAAAAGTCATGGAGCTTGAAAATCGCGATTTTCGCGCTATGATTTATTATGACTTCAAGTGCAACCTAACACCGGCAGAATGTTTTTCTCGGCTTGCAACCGCCTTCCCCAACGAGGCTCCATCTCAAGCGACTGTTTACAACTGGTATCGCGAGTTTCGTTCGCAGCGCACCAGCCTGAGTGATGAAGATCGCAGCGGCCGGCCCTCGACAGCTGTGACCCAGCACAACATCAATGAAGTTGAGCGACTGGTAAACAATAACCCGCACATAACCTACGACGAGTTACAGTCGCAACTGGGCATTGGATCGGGGCAGGTGTATTCAATCCTGCACGAACACCTCGGCCTGCGGAAGCTGTGCGCCCGATGGGTGCCTCATTCGCTGTCACTGGAGCAGAAACGGGCAAGGGTGGACTGGTGTGAGAAAATGCTGAAGGAATTCGACAGAGGAGCATCAAGAAAGATTTTTGACATCGTTAGTGGCGATGAGACTTGGGTATACCAGTATGACCCGGAGACAAAGCGTCAGTCCACAGTCTGGTGCTTTTCCGGTGATGACCATCCGACCAAGTTGCAGAGGCCCCGGAGTGTCGGAAAGAAGATGGTGGCCTCCTTCATCACCGTCTCCGGCCATCTGGTGTCGGTGCCCCTTGAGGACCATCACACGGTGACTGCAGCATGGTACACCAGCCACTGCCTTCCTCAAGTCATCAGCGCATGGTGCCAGAGGCGACCAAACACAGGAACACGAGGCCTCCAGCTGCACCAGGACAACGCCAGCGCTCACACTGCAAGGCTGACTTCCGCGTTCCTGGAGCAAAATGGAATAAAACTGGTCTCTCACCCACCATACTCGCCTGACCTAGCCCCCTGCGACTTTTTCCTGTTTCCGGCAGTCAAGCAGCAGATTCGGGGCCAGCGATTTGAGACTCCAGGCGCAGCCTTGCAAGCCTACATGCATGCGATGGACACCCTGCCAAGTTCGGCCTTCTCACATGCTTTTGAGCAGTGGTTTCGCCGAATGGAGAAGTGCATCGTTGCTGGAGGGAGTTACTTTGAACAAGTTTAGAGTTTCGTTTTGTTATCTCGTTTATAACTGTTCCATTCTAAAAACTTTCGGAGTGACCCTCGTATTTTCCTTTGTAATGGAATAGTAAATTAGTATTATCTACCCGTATTTGGGTGCTATTACCGTATTACTGTTCTATTTAAGGAAATTGGGTCTTCGCAGTAAGAGACCGTCTTTACGGAGTTGTAGGAGTCTGTAGGAGTTGTAGCCTAGTGGCTAGGGCGCCTGCCTCATGACCGGAAGGTCGTGGGTTTGAGTCCCAGCCCCTAGGAGACAATTTGTGCCCTTGAGAAAGGCACTTAGTCCCGCATTGCTTCAGTCCACCCAGCTGAGATCGGGCACCAGCTTGAGCTGGGTAAATTTAGTGTGGGTGTTGCGGCCCCTCCAGCCTGTCAGGCTGAAAGCTGTACACAGCCCTCGGATGCGCCGCGCAACTAGCTGCGGCTGTGCCTTGGGCTGTACATCTGATCGAAAGGTCGGGTGTCTAAATTTATTTATTATTTATATTCATTTTTTAAGGAAAACGCTATGAGAATCACGTATCAGCAGCTGTGCTGCAGCAGGCAGCATTTCGAGCTTTTATAGTCATTTTCAACTTACTGCCACCATTAAAAAAATCCACGATGATAAACTTGCGCAACATACCTGCAGCAGCAGTGACGCAAAGTTGCAAAACGAAAAGTCCCCTTAGTTTTTTGCCATTTAATTGTTTCATGTTTGTTTTAGCTCAAAGTACAAGTTACATGCAATGCAAGTAAGAAATGACTTCTTTTAAGCAAGAATGCAAATACATGGTTCCCATCCCAGCGGTGTAGTAGTCCAATCAGATCCAGCAATTCTAGCTTATAGGCCGTACAATAATCGACAGAGTGAAACTCCAACTTTGTCAAATAAGTTTTTCATAGTAAATCTGTTTTTTTCCGTTTCTTTTGCGCTAAGGCGCAAAAGCCTGAAAGCTTTTTATCAAAGTTTTTTTGGACAATTTTTAATCGGCCGCCAGTGCTATCATGTATCATGCTTAAGAAATGCTCACAACCCAGTTACTTGTAGGTGGCCAGTGCTGAATTAAAAAAGAATGACACATGAAAAATATGGGCTAAAATCTGCAAGCATTTTAGCTATTTCAACAAAGAGGCCTGTTAGCTAGCTGGCACAATTGCAAAGCTTGAAGAAAAAATTGCGTAAACCGCCTATTATCATGCGCTGGGATCAAATATGCTTATCCGCATAATGTTTTTGAGGTTACTCTGCTTATGAACTCATGCACATGGATAGAAATGTATATGGGTTGAGTTAAAAATCCAATTTTTGTGTTTTCACGCAGTTTTGGTCCAATCGCGGCTCAGTGACGCAGATATACTCATTCACTGCACTAATCGTTTTTGCTATGTGTCATCCTGGAGATGAGGTCAGCACCCATTTTATTTATTCTGCGTTTTGAGCTTCTTAAAATTTGTCCCTGACTCCTAATCATTCTTCCCAATTTTTTTCCCATGGAATTTTCCCAATCTTTCAACCTCCTGCGACAAGTCATTCGCGATGATTCCTATCCTAACACCCCTTCCTCCGCGTGACGCCCACTCCCACACCCCTCCTATTGTTCAAAATCATTTTAGTGTGACCCTAAATGATTTTGGGAACGTACTTGGGCAATTTTTAGGGAAATTTAGTACTTTTTCCAAATAGCTTTATAATGTCCTCTTATAGCACTTTATATCCCTTATCTAATGTAATGGTTATCTAATGTAATGTAATCTTATCTAATCGGGAGTAAACCTAATTTTTAGTACATTAGATAAGGGATATAAAGTGGGTTTACTTAGGGAATACTAGCAGTAATTCACTTCCAAAGCAAGTAGATGTGCTCATGATGCAAATCCTTCAAAAATGTTCTCTGTGGAGATAAGCAGTAGAGAAATAAAAATTGTCACCTGTCAATTCTATAATTACCCCCTCCTCCTAATTTAACAATGCCATCATTGGCTTTAAGGAACATGCGACTCCCGCCATTGTTTACACTCACGCACCACCCAAACCTCAGCAACCCATTTCACCCACCTCCACGGAATTTCCACGGAAGTTCCTGCGGCTGTGTTCTGCTAACTCCTACTTCGTGCACTTATGATGAAATCCGTTGGAATTTAAATAATGTTAGGCTGATAAAACCTGAGACATTTTCATCAATTTTACTTCAGCTTTCCGCATAGCTCATTTAAACTCTCTATTTTTAGTTAGAAGGCCAACTTTCGTGATTTAATTAATCGTTGTTTCTTTAATTTATTCAATTCAAGCATTTTTTCTAAAAAAACTATGCATGTGACACCACTAATCAATGATAAAAATTATAATTAAAACCTTTCTTCAAATCATTCGGAGCAGCTTTTGCACCTGTCATTTCAGCGTAGATTCTACTAAATTCTTGTTCCTATTGTTCGACACAGTCCAACATGAGATTTTAATGCCTCATCAAGCTTCTATTGTTTGATTGATACGACTAATGCATCTGGAAAAGAAACTAAGAATCTGAGAACAATTCAATTCAATTAAATTTCTGCCTGAAACAGATTGACATCCAAAAATAGCAACTAACTTGTTGATTTCGCTGTTGCTCTCTAATCTAGCTGATCTCTGTATGTAGACCAACGGGAGGAATCCGACCCAGCACTCACCATGTTCGGAAATAAAAAGCTAATTCATTACCTGTCAATCATTTTAATGAGATACGTGTTTTTTGCACGAAGCTTCATTGCTTTATGCCCACGTGCGAAAGTTGCTCGACCAATTCATTTTCACTTTAAGCAGAAATTTATAGCTAGAGCTATCGATTTTACGAGAGTATGCATGGTTTAATAAAATTATAAACGTTGTCACAAACTCATGCAACGAAATTATTTCTTTCAATAAACATTCAGGCTCTATTCTCTATTTGACGCAAGGACGTGGAAATTCTTCCCGCGAAAAAAGTCTAAGCTGCTCATTAGGAGGTGCCAAATGTGAAGGTGCATTGTGATCTGCTAATTTATTACTCATTGATTCAGGTAGATGACCATTTGACCAGATGTACAGCCCACGGCACAGCCGCAGCTAGTTGCGCGGCGCATCCGAGTGCTGTGTACAGCTGCTCAGTCCTGACGGGCTGGAGGGGCTGCTACACCCACACTAAATTTACCCAGCTCAAGCTAGTACCCGATCTCAGCTGGGTGGACTGAAGCAATGCGGGACTAAGTGCCTTTCTCAAGGGCACAAATTGTCTCCAAGAGCCGGGGATCGAACCCACGACCTTCCGGTCATGAGGCAGGCGCCCTAGCCACTAGGCTACAACTCCTGGTAAATCTGGTCGAAAGTTCGGGTGTCCAAATTTATCATTATTATATTATTTTTTATTAGTCAGCCACTAGCAGCCTTGCCCCCCCCTTGGGGGGCGCACAGATATTAGGAATTTTCAGTTGTTGGTAAAACTAATGTTACGTCCTTTGACTGATTACAGCGGACTTTCAAGTGATATAAAACAAACTGAAAAATTATTTTACCGACCATGTAGCATTTTCCCTGAGCATGTAATATTCCCCGAGCGTGTAGCATTTCCCACAGGCATTCAGAATTACCCCGCATATAGGATTCAAGGATTCCTAGTGTAAAAGTGACTTCTAGTGGTCCTTGTCGGATTCCCCGAGCATTTAGAACTATATACCCACCATATAAGCACTTACCCCAAGCATTCAACAGTTTTACTCTGACCATTCAAAATTACCCAACATGTTGCATTTCCCACGAGCATTGAAAATTACACACAAAGCAGTCTTTTCCCCGAGCATGTAGCATTTCCCATAAGCATTCAGAATTGCCCCCCCGCATGTAGCAAGTCCCGAGCATGCAGCGTTTCCCATAAGCATTCAGAATTACCCCCGAGTATGCAGCATTTCCCCTGAGCATTCAGATTTTTTCCCGAGCATGCAGCAATTCCCCCGAGTATTCAGAATTACCCCTGACCATGCAGCATTTCCCTCGAGCATTCAGCGTTTTCATTCAAGCATTTAGGATTACGCCCAAGCATGCAGTGTTTCCCCCGAGCATTCAGAATTACCTACAAGGTTGCCTTCTCCTGAGCATGCAGTATTTCCCCCAAGCATTCAGAATTTTTCCCGAGCATGTTTCATTTCCACCCGAGCATTCAGAATTTTCCCGAGCATGCAGTGTTTCCCCCAAGCATTTAAAATTACCCATAATTTAGCTTTTTCCCAAGCATTCAAAATTACCCACCATGTTGCACGTCCCCCAAGCATTTAGAATTACCCCCGAGCATATTTTATTTCCCCAAGATTTCAAAATTACCTACCATGTAGCATGCCCCCGAGTATTTAGCATTTCCCCCGAATATTCAGAATTACCCCTTAGCACATAGCTTAGAATCATGATGCATAAGCCTAAAAAATGACACAAGCCTAGAATAGTGATGCACAAAATAGTCAACGGAATGACCAATTAGCCTTGAATCATGTGGACTGATAAGCTGCTCGCTGGGCTTCCGTTTCATTAAGGCGACTTTTCCTGGCATCTTGACTTCTTGTAAGACTGCTGGAGCCATAACATTGATCTTATTGTAGTTAGCCTACGCGTGTTGAAACGAGGTTGAAACTAACGGCAGCCCGCCCGCCGCTGTTGTCTATGGTCGAATTCCTTCTTATCGGGCCGTGAAACCGACTGAAAGCATAGAACTCAGAGCGATTTTACCATAGAAAGTCTCAGCGGGCCGTGAAACGCGTTTCACGCCCGCTAACTACAACACCAATATGGATAGGCTGCTCGGGCTGAAACGAGGTGAAACGCCTCGGCGCTACGCGCCTCGACTTTTTACCTCGTTTCAGCCCTCTGCAGCCTATCAATATTTGTATATCGGGTCAATCTGACAGTATGCGCCACTGCAGTTGAGGGATACTGACCCATAACTGGTTGTTTTTGCGCCTTTAATTGCAAGGGCACACCCGACTGGCCACGCCGTGATTTTCTCCGCGCTAGGACCCATAAAGGTGCATGTGACGCTTTTGTTAGATTGGTCGCCAAGGACCAGCGACGCCTTTGCGCACCCTCCAAACCTTGTTGTGATTTGGTCCGGGCCTTGCTTCGACATCACGATGCCAAGTACATCAACGATGGCCCTATTGGGAAAGTACATATTAAAGAGATTGTGCATTTAAATCCACAGATTTTGAATTTTATTTTATGCTACACACCTATCAGTTCGAATTTCAGCGAGTTCAGAAATGGCATGGAGTCTGAAGGTCGCGACGCCTTGAACATTTTCAGCCACTTCGTCGACGGCGCCGCATTTACAAGCGCACTGTTCTCCTCGGAGCATTTTTCCCAAGTTGCCTGCAGTTGGCGCCCAAAAAAGCAATCCCTTATCTCACTGGTCTCGTCAACAAACAGGGCACCCTTATCTCACTGGTCTCGTCAACAAACAGGGCAGAGAGCAGAGTACCGTCGCCGCTTTGAGCGGTTTTAAACTTGCGTAGCTGAGAGGAATATTAGTGCAAAGCCGGCAATTTATTACTGCATCGGCCAGGTATGCTTTAATTATATAAGATAGTCGTTCTAATAAGAGGAAAGTAAAATCAAGTAACTTGCCTCACTTCGCAGCAACACTCGGGCAACAACCGATGCTGTTCCACTATGCGGCAGATCCAAAATTTTCATTGTTTTGTGAGAACCAATGAAAGGAAAGTGTAATCAAAGTAGTATTGGTTTTTGCATGCTAAGTGAGACTTTTTTCAAGCAATCTGAGACTGAATAGCAAAAAAACCATTGTCTATGGCCATCACTCACTGCAGCCCAGCTTTTTGGGCGCGCCTTGCAAGCAAAGTGAGAAATTTTTTAAAGCTAAGTGAGAACCATATTGAAAACAAAGGCTGGGCTATGGCAAATCAATTGCTTTTAACAAAAGCAACGAGGATAGAGAGCGCCTGGTCAATGCCGTCGAAGATGAATACGCAATTTTTCCAAAATTAGAAATGCGTCCAATATCCTTAATGTGAACAATAAGACAGCCTATCGGATATGGAGTCGCAGCGCAGCTACTGGTGAGAGCCATGCGCTGCTACGCGGTGGCCGCAAGCCGGGGTCAACAAAAATGGATGCCAAAATGCGGAATGCCGTTGAGCAGTTAGTTGAGCGAAATCCCTATGTTACTCTGACAGATGTGCAGAGAAAAATGACTTTGGAGTAGCCAAAAAGCCAGCTATCTTTGAATCCACAATTGCTAGAGCGCTTATAACATTATCAGCAAATTTTGTACCGCTTGTTTTGTTGTGGTCCTGCGTATCCTTTTCCAAATATATAGTTTCCGACAGTACATCATTTTGTAATTTCGTGAAATCACCCCTTTGTTTTCAATATGGTTCTCACTTAGCTTTAAAAAATTTCTCACTTTGCTTGCAAGGCGCGCCCAAAAAGCTGGGCTGCAGTGAGTGATGGCCATAGACAATGGTTTTTTTGCTATTCAGTCTCAGATTGCTTGAAAAAAGTCTCACTTAGCATGCAAAAACCAATATTAGGAATGTGACTTCGGAAACTTTCCTTGAGTCAAACCGGTGACTGAGTATAAAATTTAAAAGTTTATTCCCGCAGTCAGAGCTGGAGCCTTAAGCAAGTGCATTCATAGACAAATTCGGCATGCGAATCTTAACTGTACTCACACAGAAAAAAATTTCTGCATTCGAATTCTTTCTCAAGGTTATAGACATTTTTTGCATTTCAATTTAGTATATTTGGATGGCAAAGTCTTCACTTTTATGTCTATGGCTATGACTCAGTATGAATATGTTACAATATTGGAGACAACTCTGCCCCAAAGGTTAGAGTCTGATGAAAATGCATCAAAGTTTTTTAATATGGGGCCAGTAACTAAAGGGGTCACTATTGTACAGGTTCCCCCGGAGGGGGTCGAAATGGCTAGTAGATTTTCTAATAATCTAATATATCTAATATGTACCTGTGATGTTATTCTTTGCTCACTCAATGTACGTTCCAGAAAGTTAATCAAGTTTAGAAGCAAGTTTACACGTTAATGAATGAAGAAAGTGCATTTCATTTAAGTTAGTTTTTTAATTAATTTCAATACAATAGAAATAGAGTTCCAATATTTGACCGACACTCAAAGAGGGCAATGGTTATGTGGTTTAATTTTAATTTATGATAAAGTAAGATGTATTGAATCAGGATTCGAGTCAGGAATTTCGGCAAATCGGGAATTCGGCGAGTCAGGAATTTTGGCGAATCGGGAATCGGTGACTGGGGAATTTCGGTGAATCGGGAGTAAACCGTGACTCTTGATGAGCATACCGTCTTGCCACGACTTTAAGTCTATTTTTAGTAGCCAATCAGAACGCGGCTGGCGATGACGTCATTATTTTTCTCGACAGCGTGGGTCAAGGAAAGGTCAAGGTCGGCTCTCGCCACGTATCATCGGCGTGACGCAGGATTTTGACAGTATTTAAACGAGCTCCCATGAGCCGCTTTTTGGCAGAATTGTCCTGCGCTCCTGAGATCCACCTGCGCAGAAGTCCTTGATTCATCACTGACTAGATTTCTCACGTATTAACGTTGATACGCACGTGTGTGCTATTTCATTTTTACCTCTTGACGTTCGGGGTTTTTACGTGTCTCGTGACCTCTGGTTTATGGCGCCAGGTGGTGTCTGGGAAGTCACGTGACTAGGGTTTATTTCGATACAGTTGACAGTCGCATAATTTATGACTTCCCCTCCTATTGTTCCGTTTTTTTATTTTTTCCAGTCAAATTTAACAGCTAAAATTTTTGACCCTTAAAAAGATTTACACTAATTTATCTTTCTCTCTTCAACATCTTCACTTTCCTCCAATTCTAAGCTTTCCAGTGTAATATGCTCACGTTACTGTATGATTCGTTAATCCAAGAAGCCATAAATCATTTTGTTCATAAATCATGTTTTTTATGCGACAGCCTGGCGCCAGTTTTATTACCCCAACTCCCCGTTGAGGTTCCCTGGTGGGGTGGGGCTGGGTAGCAATGAGCTCGCCCAATCAGAATCTAGAGCATCGGCACTAAGTATTACAAAAGGTCGCTGACCAATCGGAAATTTCGGCGAAAACTATAACAAATCAGCGCCATGGAAATCTATAAATAGCGCCGCTCGGAGCCACTCTCAGATCACACGCCTCTTCACACTGGCTCAGGAAGCTCAGGAATCAGGACGTCCGTGGCTCCAAGCTGTTCTCATCGGCTCTCCCCTTATCTTGCGACTTCCCCTTTCACCGGATCGCAAAGCAATCAGCACACAGCATAATTCAACCCTCAATTTTGAACAACGGAAACTTCTAAAGTGACGAACTCCCGCTTCAATTTTGACAACCTATGGCAGGGCAAGGCGAAAGTAAAATCACTTTTTAACAAAGTCAGCTTCAATTTTGACAACTCATGGCAGGGCAAGGCGAAAGTAAAATCACTTTTTAACAAAGTCAGCTTCAATTTTGACAACCTATGGCAGGGCAAGGCGAAAGTAAAATCACTTTTTAACAAAGTCAGCTTCAATTTTGACAACCTATGGCAGGGCAAGGCGAAAGTAAAATCACTTTTTAACAAAGTCAGCTTCAATTTTGACAGCTAAATTTTACCAAGTTTCTAAATGAGAATTCGTTTCAACGTAGACATAAAGCTTTCGTGTGCAGTGCCGTATAGAATCGTTTAAACACAGATTTAATTTTTTATGCTGGTATCCCTGTTCTGGCAGCAGTTTTCCCCAACTCCGAGCCAAATCTCCATGATTCAATTGTTAAAAACTATGATTCAATTTCGACAAAGCGAAATTCAAAAGTGATCGACAATCTATATGGTAAATTCTCCCGCATATCCGCTTCAATTTTGTCAACTCCACTTCAATATAGACAGTCGACATTCAATTTTCACGGAGACTAAGTCTAAAAGGTGCAGCACAGTTTAAAAAGTTCATTAAAACCGAGTAAAACCTTTATTGAGCACCAGTTAACAGAGTTTGAATTTAAAACGAGTAAATTCGAACAGCAGCATATGGTGCATTGAAAATTATAGAACTGTAACTCATAAATTCCCATCATTGTCTCTATATATAGCCCTCAAGGAAGCCCGGAAGCCCGGAAGCCACTTGATCTCGATCAGACCCGGAAGTTCGAAGTCTTTAGTGTAGTTGTGACTGCTGACGTGGTCGATAACAATGCTGCATCGCCAGTCCGGGTGTGCCTGCTGGAAGTTGGCGATAGTGATATTCAGAAATTCACCAAAGCGCTCTTTTTTCATGCCCTTTTCGTAGCTGTGATTGCACGACACCAAGAGTCGGGCTCACAGCCAAGCAAACTGTCACGCGCTGCCCCTTCTGCCCGGAAACCGTTCTGTAAGCACGTTGGCCATGCTGGGACCGGCCAATTGTGCGTCGCATCCAGGTGTTGAATCCGAACTCATCAATGAAGATCTTCTTCATTTCCAGTGTCGTTGCATGGCCATTATTTGTCATTGTTGATCAAGGGCGAAACAGTCATGCAGTCAGTCAGTCAGTCAACTACAGGCGCGGACCCAAGGATTTTTCTTGGGTCGGTTAAGAAATTTTGTGAAGCGGAAATTACTAATTATACAAATGTAAGAAATTAAAGAAGGCAATGTAGCTACAGACTAGAAAAATTTCATGCTTCTTAAATATAAGCATGTGAAAAATTTTATTTAAAATCTTTTTTTACTTTTTTTCGGGGGGATCATGACCCCCAAGAATACTAACATTCGCAATCAGAGTCCATATTCAGTCCAGCTATTAAAAATGTATGTTAAAAGTTTATGCATGTCTTGTTATATTCAGCTTATTGGCGTAAATTTAAATGAATTAAATTCCGCGAACGAACTTTCATTTTCCATGCCACCGAATTCTATTTGATGGAATTGATGACTGGTGTTAATATTGCTGACTGAGTCAGTCTGATAACACTGATTTGATTTTAAAGAAGACAGATAATAGTTGACGAAAAATACAATCACTATAGCAACTATTTTTTATCACACATTTTATAATTGTATCATAAATCATAAAGCCTAAAGTAATCTTATTGATTGGTTAAAGATTGTGTGAATTCCTATTAGGGTGGTTAGGGCGGCAATAAATATTTTATTAGCTAGGCCTAATCGAAAATTTATAGATGGAAAATGTCAAATTTTGGCCTATTTATACCTGTAAGTGTAACTTAAGCATATAGCAAGTGTTCAATAGAGGCATAGAGCAAATAAAAAGGTCCTGCTTTAGTCACTTAATATACATTGTGCAATAATTTTACACAATTTTATTTTATTTCTGCGCTTATTCTGCGGGTATTTGTTTATGTATTTTATTTGTACTGAATATTCTCTTAGGAAGAAAATTATAGTATTCCCTTTATGATCCTAAGCATGGTCATATAATGATTTATGTACCTGCACTGCCTGAGCTGCACTATACACTAAGAACCAAAAAAGTGGATACTCATTTTGGAAAGCAGCAATGCTAAAATTTTTCAACCATATGTTCATGTGACTAAAAAAGTAAATAACAAAGGGAGAGAGGAAGGAAGCAAATGAAAAGTAAAAATCATCAAGGCTAATTACCCTACTACTGTGCCTACCCACTCCATCTACCAAAACCTATCCTGCCAGTTAAATTGAAGTTTACAACTTAAGACAGGGCAAGAAGGTATCCATTTTTGGCATACAGTATAAATACCATAGCCATGTATTGAAAAGATACAAAATCTAACTATGGGATATAATAAATACAGATTTGTTGTTATAAAAAGGTGCTTAAAATTTATTTACATTTAAAATTTAAAGGTGCTTAAACTATTTAAGTTAAATATTTTTTATTATCAATTTGTAAGTTTCCATCTTTGTTACCCATTTTGACCAATTTTTTTAAATAAATCATTTTTGAAAGCAAGCTTATTAAAAACCTTGCATTTATTGGGTAAGAAAAATCTATACTCTTATTTTCATATTTGTCTTTAACTCCTATTTGTGTATAACTAAGGTCAATGATTGATTAGTTAATTGTGTCTAGTGCCATTGCAAAGCTTTTTTGAATGCTAGCATGCCAAAAATTAGGTATCAGTGCACTGGGTTAATAGTGTAAATAAATTTTATTAGATGCCTAAGCTATCTTGTAAAAAAGATGGTATGTAGCAGTGTTATTAGACTTATATATGGCATAACAAATAAATTTTTTAAAGTTGGTGGGGTGGCAGTAAATCTTTTGTTAAAAATGAGGCAAAAAGTTTGTAAATGTAAAACTTTACTTATACCATAATTTTGCTGCATAAAGCATATATGACACTTTTTATACACTTGTATACAGCTATAAATTATTAGCTTATTTCTATAATCCCTGCACAATTTCAGATTTCATAGACACCATACAAGTAGAGCTATCAAAAAAGAAAAAATGGGCAATCCTATCTCTAAAGGAATGGAAAATTTTTCTAAGAAGAATCAGGAAGCTATGAATGAAATGCAGCGACTTACTGTAAGTTTTCAAGGATATTATCTTGTTATTTTTTTGCTTTATACTGAAGGAGTGGCTTTAATTATTTTTTTATTTATAACAAATGTTACACTATGTCCTGAACTCAGATCTGTCGCCAGTTAGAGATGCAAAATGCTATGCGCGAAAGAATGATGGCCGCTCAAATTGCCCGTGGTAGGGAATTATTCTATTGGTATGCCAGCTTCTATGGTGTAGCTTTGGTTGGCGCAATTGCCGCAGCTCGGCATGGTAAAAAGGCTGCTGTGGCTCCTATTGTGCCGCTCACCTTTATTCTTGGCTATCAGTACGACCTGTGCTATGGCAACAAAATGCAGAGGATTCGACGTGAGTGGTCATCCACGTGTGATTTAGTTGGGCTTGTGTCTTTATCCACGTGTGATTTAGTTGGGCTTGTGTCTTTATCCACGTGTGATTTAGTTGGGCTTGTGTCTTTATCTACATGTTATTTGGTTGGGCTTGTGTCTTTGTCCACCTGTGATTTAGTTTGCTTTTTGTGTCTTTATTCACCTGTGATTAACGTAGTTAGGTTTGTGTCCTTATCCACGCGTGAATTAGTTGGGTTTGTGTTTTTATCCTTATGATATTTAGTTGGGCTTGTGTCTTTGTCCACCTGTTATTTGGTTGGGCTTGTGTCGTTTTCCACATGTGATTTTGTTTGCTTTTTGTGTCTATTCACCTGCGATTTACGTAGTTAGGTTTGTGTGTTTATCCAACTGTGATTTAGTTGGGATTGTGTCTTTATCCTCCTGTGATTTAGTTGGGTTTGTGTCGTTATCCACGTGTGATTTAGTTGGGATTGCGTCTTTATCCAACTGTGATTTAGTTGGGTTTGTGTCTTTATCCTCCTGTGATTTAGTTGGGTTTGTGTCTTTATCCTCCTGTGATTTAGTTGGGTTTGTGTCGTTATCCACGTGTGATTTAGTTGGGATTGCGTCTTTATCCAACTGTGATTTGGTTGGGCTTGTGTCTTACTCTTTATTCACCTGTGATTTATTTGAGTTTCTCTTTATCCACCTGTGATTTAGTTTGCTTTTTGTGTCTTTAGTCACCTGTGATTTACGTAGTTAGGTTTGTGTCTTTATCCTCATGTGATTTAGTTGGGATTGTGTCTTTATCCTTATGTGATTTAGTTGGGTTTGTGTCTTTATCCACCTCTGATTTAGTTAGGCTTGTGTCTTTATCCTCATGTGATTTAGTTGGGTTTGCGTCTTTATCCTCATGCGATTTAGTTGTGTTTGCGTCTTTATCCTCATGTGATTTAGTTGGGTTTGCGTCTTTATCCTCATGTGATTTAGTTGGGTTTGTGTCTTTATCCTCATGTGATTTAGTTGGGTTTGCGTCTTTATCCTCATGTGATTTAGTTGGGTTTGTGTCTTTATCCTCATGTGATTTAGTTGGGTTTGCGTCTTTATCCTCATGCGATTTAGTGGTGTTTGCGTCTTTATTCTCATGTGATTTAGGTGGGTTTGCGTCTTTATCCTCGTGATTTCGTTGCATTTGTGTCTTTATCCACGTATGATTTAGTTGGGTTTGAGTCTTTATCCTTAAGGGATTTAGTTGGGTTTGTTTCTTTATCCACCTGTGAATTCTTTCAAGGTTGTGTCTGTCCGCCTGTGATTTAGTTGGGTTTGTGTCTTAATCCACCTGCCATTTAGATTTAATTCTCTTCTTTCTGTCCTAAAGGCAACAAAAATTAGCTTAGATGACTTCCTAAAACTAAAAAAACTATAAATTTCAGGTATGGCGGAAGATATCCTTGCAGACGAATATGATCTGACTGGCATGCCGCAAGGCATGGTCACTCTCGATGAAATCGAGCGAAAACGTATTGCCAATGAGTTGAGCAAGTAGAGGTGGACGTCTTAAGTATGGGATTTTCTAATTAACATACTTGTCACTTTTTGAAACAATTGATTAATCAATGCGCAGTTATTAGTATATTTCAAACGTTTTACAAATGTTTCGCTCAAATCAGGATGGATCAGAAATTGGATTACATAATATTTTTAAAGAGTAAAGCTTGCCGTTTGCCAATTACTGACCATATTATTATACGTATGTTTGTGTTGGCTTATTATGTTGTAGATTAAAAAATATGCTATTAGCAGCTTAATTTTGTAATTGTATGCGATTTATTTTATTGTTAAATATTAAAAAATGCGTCAATACTTAGTTCTCACACAGCAAAATTAACGTGTCGATACTTTCGGTTTTAGAAACGAGATATTTTATATATATTTATATATTTGTGATATTTCTATATTAGATTGCACCCGCAGCAGCGAAGCGCGACTATTTGGGCCTTGATAAAATGGGCCGCCGAGGTAACCAAGGTGAGCCGTCCAACAGCAGTGACAGGTAGCGATGTACTGTACTGTACACTACATGCACAGTAAAATGTACTTAGCATTAGCTGCTTTGCTTGGAAACCAAAAAAATTAACAAATAAAATAACACTTGATAATGAATGCGGCTTTCCGACCTTTACCATTTTAACATTCGGCCCATAACGATGTCAAAAAGTATGCATATAGGTTATGTTCTAGTTAATTTGCATGTGCGGGTAGCTTAAAATATTTTAAGTCTAACTGCGCTTCAATTATTTGTCCTCAGAAGGTAAAGATAATAGATAATACTGCTGTATTGCTTTCATTAGTTAACTGACCTTAAATTAGCTGTGCGCGTTTGAAATAATAGAGCGTTAGCATTCCAAAAAACTTGCAGAAATGAAAACGTTTTTGAAATGTGTTCGGAATGTTTCGAATTTGGTTTTCTGATTTACACTAGTTGACATCGCAATTATTCGTTTCGAATAGTAAAATTATTTGTGACACTGAAATAGAAGCAATCCATGCTTATTTTATCAAGGACCACTAAGGAAAAAAGTTATTGTGGACTTTGATGTCAGCTTGTAACTATCCTTGGAACGAATTACGTTAAATATTATTGGCATTATTATGTTTAACAAAAGTCTTTTTAAAAAAAATTAATAATAACATTCATTTTGCCTTTTAAACTATAAAAAGCATATATTATCATTGAGTAAAACCTGAACAATAAGTAAGTCTACAAAAAAGAGACTAATACATTTTGAATATTGATTTACATTAAAAGACTGTCACGCGACACATTCGTGATAGACAGTGGTGCCATTTTATTCCGTCCATTGTGGAGAGGGCCTTTATTATACTCTGTACTGGCTCATCAAGTAAATACTGTGCCCAAGACAGAGTCTCTATGACATTACGAAACTATGTATTCATATATAATCATAATAAGCAGTCAATTATTTAACCTAGCTATCAAGGCCTGTTTCGGCTGCCTAGGCCTACTAGTCTATTCTAATCTACTACACCTTTGATAATGAGGCCTAGCTATTTCTAGATATTCAAGGCATATAAATGCTATGTAAAACTGCAATGGGCCAAAAGGCAATACCTTCTTGTCATTTGATAATGCAAGCATATCAGTATGGGTATACACCAGTATAGCCAGTGGCAGGGTTTTTAATTTGGGGTATTGGTTTTCGTTTTCATTCAGATTCAGATATGAGATATCAGAAACCCCTATGCCTATTAGAAAATTTCAATTGAACAAATGCATTCATAATGTATTTGAAAAATATGATTTTTTGGGGATATTGCCTGTATTAGGGCATAGTAATATAGCAATATACACTATCACACACTGAAAACCACCACCTACACCTAAAGCAAGGTGGCACTTGTTTATGTCAAGCAGCTATTTACTGGTTTTTGCACGTGACTCATGCCACACGGGTGAGAAGGAATTAAGGTCAAACAAAGGGCAGTTCAACGTCTGATGATAAATATATTTAGAGCTCATGCCGAGCAAGCACCCCTGGCTACACGTCAGAACGGCCACACGCGAAACGGCCACACGACAGAACGGCCACAGTACTGAAACGGCCACACAATAGAACGGCCACATTACTAAACGGCCACAGTGCGGAACGGCCACGCAGCAGAATGTATACAGTTTTTATTTTCACGAGGAATAGTACATGTACAGCACAGTAAATTTCTGAGACTACAAACTCGAGGATTTGATTTACTGGGTATTTTTTATACAGCACGAACATACATATGTAGTTCCCGCACAGACCCGGAAAATAGTGCCAAAACAATAGTTGCCTAGCAACATCTATCCTATTGTTCTGCGCAATTTTCAACTTTTGTCAGACAACTATATGCACACAAGGTACATGTACCTCATTTTTGTTATATATCGGTTATTTTTACCATATGCTGACCGCGTTGGTCGGAGCTGCGCTCGCAGAGTCTCGCCAACGCCGAAGCCATCGTGGTCCAGGGTGACCCGAGCATGAGCATGCCATTGTGCGATCTGAGAAGATCGTGCAGATCTGCTAAGATTTCCAGGTTGAAACAGATCTGTTAAGATGGGTTGAACAGATTGTCATCTAGGGCCAGATCAATATTTCATATCAGCTGAAAGTGAAATAAATATGCATTTAATAAAACGTTAAATAAACATTTAATTAACATTAAAAATACATTTAATTAAACACATTTAATAAGGTACTCCCCTCAAGCACTGAGGCGAGAAGAAAACGATTTTGAATTAAAGGAAAACGTCTCGACGAAGATTGAGGGAGGTGCGAATGCCAGCTCCAACACAACCCGACCTCCCGCTGACAAATTTCTGACGTTGCAACTTGCACCAAATCGCTGGCACATGACTTCGCTGCTGTGCAGCAGTTCCCTGTGGGACTTTGCACATTGATCAGCTCACTTTTTGTGAAAATGTTCAACGTGAGGCTTGAAAATGTTCACAGCATGCATAAACGATTAAGTCTGCTTCCTACAGCGAGGCACGCGAATTTTTTTTCTCACGGAATTAGTGGTTCTCCAGCGATTGGCTTGAGAACTTGTATTCAATATATGCACGTTGTATGAAACTATGCCAATCAACTTCTTAGCTGTATATAAGCAACTTCTTTCAGTGAGAACAAACCATCATGTAAAATTTCACATTCTCCGACATGGACGATTTATGCCCCATTTGCGACTCCATCGTAAGGATGCGACAGCATGCTCTGTGCTGTGATGGATGCAACCGCTGGTATCACCGCCTTTGCTTGACAGGTATGTTACGATCGCGACTGCATGCTGGTCAAATATATAAATATACATGTATCTCTCTGTGTCGCACCTCCCTCTCTCTTTCTCTCTCCCTATGCTACCTCTTGCTGTCACTTGCTAGATGTATCACTCTGTTTGTTGCATGTATCACTTTACAGATGCCCTCAGGCAGCCTATAATTGGTTTACAGCATATGCACTTTCACGTTTTCCAGGAAACGTGGCTGTTTCTGCTTCGGACTACAGAGAGCTTCGTCGCAGAGAAGCGTTCTTTTGGAGCTGCGGAAACTGTCAGCCAATTGTCAACGCAGGCGAAATGGACATACATGTACATGTAAGTCAAGAGTTACATGTATAATTACTTGTCATCAATAGAGTACAACAATACGTTACGTCAGCTTTTTACGTCATACTTATGTGATACGTTACGTTAAAATATGTGATAATTACATGTATAAAAACCTAGCATTACTAATAGTATGAATTATGTATTTCATACTGTTATTTTTTATGCATTCATACTTCAAAATGAAATACCGCTGTGAACACGTCTGTTCTTACCTGTTCGCTATACTCACGATACTAACCCTTTAATTCCCGTACTTCCCAGCAGGTTGAACATGCCGCCATTGACGAAGAAGTGGCACACATGGCGCCCGCCTTTGACCTTGACGAGGAAGAAGTCCCTCAGGATGCGATCGAGACTGTGCCCAATGCGCAGGAAGAAACATTCACGTTGGTGAATGGTGCGTCCCAAAAGACTGCCGACAAAGTAGTCTCGTCGTTCGGCTTCGAGTTCGTGAAGAAGTTTTCCCGAGGGACAACGACATACTGGCGCTGCTCTGTTAGGGGCACCCGAAACGTCTGTCCAGCAACTCTGAAGCAGACGCCGGCTGGATTCCTTGCTGGGGCTGCCGGACATACGCATGAAACACCCAGTGCCTCCGTCCATTGCTTAGCCCTTCGGAGAACACTGCGTCAAGCTGCGACTCAAGATTTGTTTCGACCTGCAGCTGCAATTGTTGAGGCTGAGTAAGTAATTATTTATGAATTAGTATGAATGGCATATTTAATGTGAATTAATTGGCTTGAATTTATGTTCATTGAATTTTGCTCCTTTCTTCATCCACACGTTACAGATTGGCAGCAGGTCCGGTGCCCAATGTGGCGCTCGACAGCCAGGAGGCCCTTGTGCGCATGGTGCAGCGTGTGCGAAAAGCACGCTTGCCGAAGGAGCACGATGTCGAGGGGTGGCACCGTCGCCTCAACACTCGCGCGCGTCGCCATGGCAACTACGGGTTCTACGAGCTGACGCATCTGCTGGCATCCGAGGCAGCCCTGGTCGGCGTCAGGATCAAGCTGCTGGGGCAGAGTAAGCTTCGCAGGAAGCAGCGACTGAAGTACCGCAGAGTTCAGGGACAAGTCTTCAAGCTGTGGGACCAGCATGCAGCTGGCCGAATTGCTGACCTCCAGCTGCTTCGCCGCATTGCCCACGTGTATAAGCCATTCTGACTGCGATGTTTTGTCATGCCACTTGAGTGCACCATAGGCGTAGCCTGTCGAATGCTTTTAAAACAAACTGCATACACACTTGCGTCAATAATGGGCTTGAATGACATAATAACTAGAAATGTGACAGTCAACATAATTGACCGATATCTTACTTATACGAGCGTATAGTATTGTTTTCAGACAATTAATACTTGTGAAAGCCTGCATGTGTTTGATTACATTTCACTGCCAGTTCATACACGTATGCTAAATATATTCTGAATGAACCACTGGACGGAAAAATCCTTAAGGAACAAGTAATTCCTGTGCATGCCTTCAAATATTTGCAGTATGCGTTGAAAGCATTATCAGTCAATTTAAAAATGCGGTACTTCGTGTGGTATAAAAATGCAGAGTAAATCAAATAAATGAGTTTGTAGACTCACAAACCTACAAGTAAAGTGCTGTACATGTATCGCTTTATGATAGTAATTGCGTAGTACATGTATGAATAGTAGTATCATTAAAATAATGCGGTTCTTTGCGATCCTTGAGTTTCGTATAGTGTATAGACTCACAAATATACTGTGCTGTACATGTACATGTATTAACTCTCCATGAAAAAAACTAAATATATTACGTTATGTGGCCGTTCCGCACTGTGGCCGTTTAGTAATGTGGCCGTTCTATTGTGTGGCCGTTTCAGTACTGTGGCCGTTCTGTCATGTGGCCGTTTCGCGTGTGGCCGTTCTGTCGTGTAGCGAGCACCCCTGCATACACATGAATATAATTGACAATGCTTTGGGTGTGGGTGGCAGTTTTCACTGTGTGATAGTGTACTAGTACTTTCCCCCAGCCCTGGCTATGCTTGGCTACTAAAAATCAAGACAGGTAGGCCTAAACAACAAATATTTAGATAATAAAATATAGTTAGATTACTTATTAGTTAGGCCTAGTAAGCCTAGTTTTGTTATTTTAGTAGGCCTACCTAGTTTAAATTTATAGACTAGCTAGGCCTAAGCTTTAAATTTAGACTTATTTATGTAAAAGGGCTAGTTCCACATGCCAATAGGTTTAAAAAGCATGTGGGAATAACTTGTAGCTATATAATATAATGACTAGAATTGGTCAAGCTAAGCAAGTGAAAAAATAGGAGTAATTTGATAGGATTCTTACAAATGACAAGTTAGGATTAAACTTAATCTAAGCAAAAGTAAAAATAGGCCTAAAGAATAATAAAAAGTAGTATATTGCCAGGTTATAATATTATTTGAATAGGATTTTAATATTATTTATATTAAACATAATAAATATTTATATTTGGTTTATTTAATTAGCTAGACCCTAAATTGATTTATATAGCATATTCATACCATAGGAAAGAGTGTAAACAAGGTTTATTACTAGCTTATTTATAACTAATGCTCAAATGGTATCAAAATTTTCAAGTAGGATCTGGATCAAAATTAGTTTTTCTAGGTGAGATATGGCCATGGGTAAAGATATTCAGGAATAAGTGCAATATTGCTTCTTATTTGAAAAGATAATAGAAACAAAATTTAAATAGAAATATTTTAATATTTGTATTTTATTGTTTGAACAAGTTACTCTCCATATCAGTAAGAGTAATGCTAGAAATATGCACACAATTATATAATAAATTACATTTTAATAATTAAAAAATTTGAAGTACAATTGAAATTATAACATTAAAAAATTTTAACAACAAAGTCTTTCTACAAACTTAACCTATACCTAAAGGTACCAAGTTTATTTAAGTTTAACTAAGTCTATATTGTCTATGATCTCTATAAAGAAAATAAGCATTGTAAGCCGGGCTAAGGGCTATGTTTTTAGCAATTATCCTTCAATTTTGCCTATTTAAACTATATAATGGTATTGATAGACCTATCATTACCAGAACTTGATGTAGATTACTTTGTTCTAGTGATTTTCAAAATAGCTACATGCAGCATGGTAAATTTTTATGCAAAAAGTAAAAAAATTCTATAGTAATTTATTGTAATTTACAACAAATCTTTCAGTTGGAATGCATTTCCACTATATAAGTCAATGCCTACACATTATTATCAATTAATTGTGCAATAACTTTACTTTCAACATTTTATTAAGTTTTAAATCACAAAATTCTTAAGCATGCCCAAATTTTCGCATTTTACCCCATTTCACTATTTAAGTAGTATATCATTTATTTATTTAGAATAACAATGAAGAAATTTCGATTTCGATATATTGTCTCTAAACTAACCTACAAACACTAAAATCTACAGCTTACAGAAGAGCGAGGCCCTAGTTCTATTGGAGTCTAATATGTCATCAAGCAAGACTGGCACAGAGAGCTGGGATGCCAGGTCTTTGTGCCTGCTAATGCTGGCTGTTGCAGTTTTAGTGCCAGCCGCGCCGCCATTCCTATCGCTTTGGTTTTTGCTGCGTTTAGTGTCAATCTTTATGCCATTCAGATTGTATAATTATCTTGATGAGAAGATGTGGTCATCCTATCAGTGGACTATTTTATTCTTTTACGAGTACTTGGCCCAGACTGAGGTTATTTTTTATTAATTTTCATGTTGCTTTTGTGCCTGTTTTCTGTTGCTTTTAAGTCCCGAAGCTGCTTTTAAGTCTCGAAGCCTCGTAGTAATCTCCCAACCCCAATCTCCCTCTTCCAAATCTTCATTAAACCCTAATCTAGTAATCTCTTCCCAACAAAAATCCTCCCCAACCCAAATATTTTTCCTACCAAAATCTTCCCCAATCCAATTCTCAACCCAACGTGTGAATCTCCTCGACCCTAATCTCCCCCGACCCAACCCCCCAACCAAAATCTCCCCCTAACATCACCCCAACCCGATTCTTCCCAACCCAAATCTCCCCAACCCAAATCTCCCCAACCCAAATCTCCCCAACAAAAATCTACCCTGACCCTCAACCCAACCCAAATTTCCCATACTTAACTCTCCACTGGCAAAATCACAAGCAGAAAAAAATCAGAAACCCCCAATTCGAATAGCGACCCACATCTTTACAGAAGCAAGCTCCGTAGAAAATTACTATTTTTTCGACAAACCAAATCGAAACCAATAAGACATTCTAGTCTTTGTTTGTCTACATTCCTAATTATTTAGTCTCATCATTTTTAACGTTGAACCACTCTACAGATTATTCTGTATGGCCATAGCATTGACGAGTTATTCAAGAAAAAGGAGCGAGTCATGTACTTCTCCAATCATCAATCTTCTGGTGTGTACTTTCTCTCTATAATTTTTGTCTTAATTCATAAAAATGCGAAGAATTTTTGTCTTTATTTAATAATTGCTGTCTACAAATCTATAATTGCAGTTGACTGGATTATCACCGACATGTTAATTGGTCGTCAGGGCGGCATTGGTCGGACTCGCTATCTGCTTAAAAACGAGTTAAAGTTCATACCGTACTATGGTTACTATTTTTATCAGGTAAAAATCATTAATCCTTTTTAGATCCTCAGAAGATTGTTGCTAAGCCGCTCTCCCACATCCTCAGATTGTTGCTAGGCCACTCTCCCTCATCCTCAGATTGTTGCTAGGCCACTCCACCACATCCTCAGATTGTTGCTAAGCCACTCTCCCCACATCCTCAGATTGTTGCTAGGCCACTCCCCCACATCGTCAGATTGTTGCTAAGCCACTCTGCCACATCCTCAGATTGTTGCTAGGCCACTCTGCCACATCCTCAGATTGTTGCTAAGCCACTCTTTCAAATCCTCAAATTGTTGCTAAGCCGCTCTTCCACATCCTCGAATTGTTGCTAGGCCACTCTCCCCCCATCCTCAGATTGTTGCTAAGCCACTCTTCCAAATCCTCGAATTGTTGCTAAGCCGCTCTCCCACATCCTCAGATTGTTGCTAAGTCGCTCTCTTAGAAATGCACTTTAAAATCTCCTGAACCCGTCACCCCGCACCCCATAGCACGGCTGCATATTTGTCAACCGAAGCGAATTCAAAGCCGACCAAGCTGTGCGCTCGCTGCAATCCTTGGAGACCAACGGCACCAATTCCTGGGTAATCATTTTCCCTGAAGGCACCAGAATTAACTATGACAAGCCGTCGGTGATTCGAAAGGCTCAAGAATTCGCTACTAGCAACGGGCTCCAGCCTCTGCGCTATCATCTGACGCCCCGCGTCAAGGGCACCTACCTGACGCTGAACACATTGACCGGCTATTTCGACGCTGTGTACGACATCACCATCGCCTACGAAGGCTTCACCGGCGGCAGCAACGTGCCGCAATTGTTCTCCTGGTTTAAACGGCCTCGCCGGTTGCACATCCATCTGCGCCGACTGCCCATGGCTCTGGTGCCGACTAGGCGGCAGGAGGAGGTGGCCAGTTGGTTGCACGGCGTGTTCGCCGAGAAGGACAAGTGAGGCTGGCTTGATGGGATGCGTCTCGGGGCTGGCTGTCTGTCTGTCTGTCTGTCTGTCTGTCTGCCTGTCTGTCTGTCCATCTATCTGTCTGTCCATCTGTCTGTCTATCTGTCTGTCTGCCTGTCTGTCTGTCCGTCTGTCTATCTGTCTGTCTATCTGTCTGTCTTTCTGCCTGTCTGTCTGTCTGTCTGCCTGTCTGTCTGTCCATCTATCTGTCTGTCCATCTGTCTGTCTATCTGTCTGTCTTTCTGCCTGTCTGTCTGTCTGTCTGTCTGTCTGCCTGTCTGTCTGTCCATCTGTCTGTCTGTCTGTCTGTCTGTCTGTCTGTCTATCTGTCTGTCTTTCTGCCTGTCTGTCTGTCTGTCTGCCTGTCTGTCTGTCCATCTATCTGTCTGTCTATCTGTCTGTCTGTCTGCCTGTCTGTCTGTCTATCTGTCTGTCCATCTATCTGTCTGTCCATCTGTCTGTCTATCTGTCTGTCTGTCCGCCTGTCTATGTCTTTCTGTCTGTTTTATGTGCGTCTTTTCTCTTTCTGCGTCTCTGTCTGTCTGTGTTTCGTCTGTGGTTTATTTTAGTTCTGATATCATTTCTATTTATGTTATTTTATTCAATTTTCTATCAGTGTATTTAATTGCCATTCCGTCTTTCCCATTTTGTCTGTTTTTTTCTGTTTGTTCTGCCTGTCTATCTGCCTAGTTTGTCTCTCTGTCACCGTTTTTTGTGTTATTAGATTTATTAACTTCGTTACATATCGTCAGTCGACAATCCTCACACGCTATTATTCTGAATCCCCTTTGGCCAGAATGATTTCCGATTTCAACGAGACCGGCCGTTTTCCCGGCCCGTCCAGACCGTCGCGACTGCCGTTGAGTCGCCTGCTGCCCGGCACCCTGTTCACCCTGGCCCTGATTGTCACCTTCTGGCTGGCGGATTTCGGCCTGCGCATGTACGTGGCCACGCTGCTGATTGGCCTGGCTGTGTCCGCTGTGTACGCCCTGTTCGTCATCTAGGGGCTGGCCGGGCGGAAGCTGCATTGATCAATTTGATGTTGCACTGACTGCTGTTCAGCTTTTCTGCTGATTTTAGTTTCGTGATTCTGAGCTGTTGGTCTAGTAGGCTTAACGAATGGGGACTTTTTCCACCTGCATTGATATAACAAAAATTTGATAAACAGATTGATTAACAGATAAATTGGAGGTAGAAGTTTAATAGATGAAAAGTTTAAAAAGTTAGAAAGCGCGATAAATAGACGGAAAGGTAGATAGATAGATAGATAGATAGATAGATAGATAGATAGATAGATAGATAGATAGATAGGTAGATAGATAGGTAGATAGATTGATAGATAGATAGATAGATAGATAGATAGATAGATAGATAGATAGATAGATAGATAGATAGATAGATAGATAGGTAGATAGATTGATAGATAGATTGATAGATATACAGATATATAGATAGAGACATATTTGCGTTGGCGATAAATCATACAGTATTTATTGAATTGTAGAACATATTTATAGATAAAAGTTGTTAAATGGTATAGACGGACTCATGGCTTTAAATTCATTGAGATTTTTATAGTTTCATTTAATTTTTACCATAAAATGTCAATCAATAGATTCTGAAACTAGTGATTTTCTTTGGCAACAAAAATCAAGTTCACTGCTTTTTGCAAACAAATATTTGTACTCAACTTTTTTGCTAATTTTATCTTTTCCTTATGTTTTGCTTTTAACAATTTTAGTTTTAAAGTTGCATTGTTTGATTTGCGAAAATGATTTGCTAACTGTCTGCGTTTCGTATTAGCCGCTTCCTCTATTATTTTGAGCCTAACGAAATTTCTTGTCCATGTCGATAAAAAATTACCGATTATAAAATTAAGCTTCGTATTTCCTACTATAAGTAGGCAGTTTGATTATTTTAAGTCAAACACTTCCATTTCTATTAGTTTCAGGCAAATAGGTTTTTTTCATTTTTAAAACTCTTTGTCGCTATTTTCCTTGCTTAGTCTTTGTTTCGGGTCCTACCTACATCGAATAATTTTGTACAATCGCTTAGTTGCTTTTTTTAAATCCGTTTACGTTACAATGTTTTGGAATATATTTTTTTCTCGCTGATCTCGCTGAATTTGTTAGCTCTAAAGCTTGGTATTTTTCTAACTACTATTAGTAGGCTAAAGTAGTCTTCTAACAAAAATAAATAATTATAGTCTATTTTTCTTGTCTACTTGATTCACCCAGATTTGTGTGCAATGTTGCAGATTTTTATTTGATATAAATTATTTCTGCATCTTGCTACTTTTTGTCAGTAGTGTAAATTGAAACTGTTTGGAATTTTAAATTTTGGCTTGTTCTCGTTTTCTACTGGTTGCTTTTTTCCGAGTCCGAACCGAACTGACTGCTTGATTGTCTTTTCAATCTTTTGTGTTCGTTGTTGTCAAATCTAGTTTTGATTTTTTATGTTTGTTCCTCCGCCCTCTGCTTAGCCTGCATTGTTATTGCTGTTTAAATTATATCAGCACTCATTCACGGAAGTTGTCCATCATCAGTATGACGTGTGCGAACAAAAATAAATACGGCGGTTTTGGAAGCAATTTGAAATAAAAATTAGAAACAAATTGTTGCTGAATTTACTATTTATTTGATTTTAATCGATATCTTTGCTGCTTTTTCGAGTTCGTAACTGTGCAGTTGGCTTCGTTTTTTACTTTTTTGAGATCCGACCTTTCGATCGATCGTACAGCGCACGGCACAGCCGCAGGCTGCATGTGTGCAGCTGTAGAAGCCGCAACACCCACCCTAAATTTACCCAGCTCACAACTGGTACCCGAACTCAGCTGTGGACTGAAGCAATGCGGGATTATAAGCGCCTTGCCTGAAAAAGCCGGGGCTCGAACCCGCGACCTTCCGGTCGTCAGACAGGCGCCCTAGACACTGGAATACAACTCGTACAGCATCGTTTCATCAATGCTTGGTTTTCTACAACAACATCTCAAACATAAGACGTACATGTAATTACATACGGCAGTACAGTTGAGCAAAGTTTGGCAAATTTAGCACGATTGGCTTGTCATCAGCGATAAGATAAATAAGAAATATCCTTGAAGACGAACTTTTCTTGAATCTTAAAAGCAACAACTATTTTGAACGACATCCAATCACCCAGAATTTCATAGAAATGTCAGCGGCCTTGCTATTGTTACGCTATACTACGAGTAGAACGATGTCTTTTGTTTTATAAATAGGTATTTATTTTATAAGACTGACAGCCAATCTGATTTCTGGTTTAAAAAAATTGATAACAACAGACAAGACTTTCACTAAAATCACCAAACTTGACACTGACACCAGTTAAACCAAATAATATGCCTTCAATAAATAGCAGTTTGCAGGTTTAATTTTATTATGACAAAATTCAAATCACAAATTAGGCACTGACTTTATTTGTTAAGCTGCATTAAATAAAGACTATCGTGAATTTTGGCCGAAATTGCTGTCGCAGTCGCTAAAGCAACAAATAGCTAATTTTAGAGCGGCCATCACAAAAACCAAGTTGAAGTGAATAAAGTGAGAATGATGATTGTTAAATTCAGGAGACCAAAAACACGGAACCAAGCAATAATATCACTGAAATGAAGCATAAAACAAAATAAAATTAAGTCAAGTTAATACATAGTATTGCAAAATATTTCTATATCTGTCACGTAAAATATGAAAACAACACATTCTAGCCTACTGGAAGTAGTATAATAATTTTATGTTGGCAAATAAAAGTACAGTAAATAAATAACTCCATCCGTAGACTTTTCTCTCAATGAATTCTTTTGTTTATTCTATGAACGAATCGTAGAATAAATTTGGCATTTTCAATGGAGCAAAACAAACAGAAATCAGCAACACAAGCTGAATGAAATCGGACAACATAATAGTAACCAAGGCCGCCAACAAATAAGCTGAAGTCTGCCTGCCTGTCTGTCTGTCTGTCTGTCTGTCTGTCTGTCTGTCTGTCTGACTGTCTGTCTGTCTGTCTGTCCGTCTGTCTGTCTGTCTGCCTGTCTGTCTGTGTCTGTCTGTGTCTGTCTGTCTGTCTGTCTGTCCGTCTGTCTGTCTGTCTGTCAGTCTGTCTGTCTGTCTGTCTGTCTGTCTGTCTGTCTATCTGTCTGTCTGTCCGTCTGTCTGTCCAATTCAGTCAATCTGTCTCAATTGATCCAGCTTATTGGTTTGAGCTCAGAGAATAAACAGACAAAGCCAAGCTACACGTCGAAGATGCCTCTCCGAATGGCCACCCCAGTCCCGTCCCCGTTTCTAAGCGCATCAGCGGCTGCCGCCAATGCCTGCGTGTCGCCCACACTAGCGGCTCGATGCATCTGCAAACCGCCGGCGGCAACCCGACGACCGCCGCTGGTGTTTGCGGCGATGCTGGTAGGAATGTGCGCGAATGTCGGCGGAAATGTCGGCAGCGGCACCGTCACGTAGGACGAAGTAGCTGGCGACTGAATGAAAATAAAATGAAATTTGCGATTATTTTTTGTGGCTTAGGCGGTTTACGACTAGAGTAACATTTCGGGTGTGAAATGGAGTGACATTTCGGGTGTAAAATGGAGTGACATTTCGGGTGTGAAATGGAGTGACATTTCGGGTGTGAAATGGAGTGGTATCTCATGGTGTGAAATAGAGTGACACCTTACGGTGTGAAATGGAGTGGCATCTGACGGTGTGAAATGGAGTGACATCTCACGGTGTGAAATGGAGTGACATCTGACGGTGTGAAATGGAGTGACATCTGACGGTGTGAAATGGAGTGACATCTGACGGTGTGAAATGGAATGACTTCTCACGGTGTGAAATGGAATGACTTCTCACGGTGTGAAATGGAGTGACATCTCACGGTGTGAAATGGAGTGACATCTTACGGTGTGAAATGGAGTGACATCTCACGGTGTGAAATGGAGTGACATCTCACGGTGTGAAATGGAGTGACTTCTTACGGTGTGGAATGGGGTGACATCTTACGGTGTGAAATAGAGTGACATCTCACGGTGTGAAATGGAGTGACATCTCACGGTGTGAAATGGAGTGACATCTCACGGTGTGAAATGGAGTGACATCTCACGGTGTGAAATGGAGTGACATCTTACGGTGTGAAATGGAGTGACATCTTACGGTGTGAAATGGAGTGACTTCTTACGGTGTGGAATGGGGTGACATCTTACGGTGTGAAATAGAGTGACATCTCACGGTGTGAAATGGAGTGACATCTGACGGTGTGAAATGGAGTGACTTCTCACGGTGTGAAATGGAATGACTTCTCACGGTGTGAAATGGAGTGACATCTCACGGTGTGAAATGGAATGACTTCTCACGGTGTGAAATGGAGTGACATCTGACGGTGTGAAATGGAGTGACATCTCACGGTGTGAAATGGAGTGACATCTTACGGTGTGAAATGGAGTGACATCTCACGGTGTGAAATGGAGTGACTTCTTACGGTGTGGAATGGGGTGACATCTCACGGTGTGAAATGGAGTGACATCTCACGGTGTGAAATGGAGTGACATCTCACGGTGTGAAATGGAGTGACATCTCACGGTGTGAAATGGAGGGACATCTTACGGTGTGAAATGGAGTGACATCTTACAGTGTGAAATGGAGTGACTTCTCACGGTGTAAAATGGAGTGACATCTGACGGTGTGAAATGGAGTGACATCTCACGGTGTGAAATGGAGTGACTTCTTACGGTGTGGAATGGGGTGACATCTCACGGTGTGAAATGGAGTGACATGTGACGGTGTGAAATGGAATCACTTCTCACGGTGTGAAATGGAGTGACATCTGACGGTGTGAAATGGAGTGACATCTTACAGTGTGAAATGGAGTGACAACTGACGGTGTGAAATGGAGTGACATCTTACGGTGTGAAATGGAGTGGCAACTGACGGTGTGAAATGGAGTGACATCTTACAGTGTGAAATGGAGTGACAACTGACGGTGTGAAATGGAGTGACATCTTACGGTGTGAAATGGAGTGACAACTGACGGTGTGAAATGGAGTGACATCTTACGGTGTGAAATGGAGTGACATCTTACGGTGTGAAATGGGAGGACACTTAAGTTACTAATTGGAGTGAAATAGCTAGGAAGAAAAGCCGCAATCATCCCTACCTGAGACCCCTTGTTAAGCAGAATTCCACCAGACTCCTCGTCAGCAACAAACGCCTCAGGCCGGGCTCGCAGCAGGCGCACAGCAATTTCGCATTCGGTTTTGCATCGCTCCCGGTCTGTTCTGAGTCGTTCCACAGTTTGATCGGCCTCGGCCAGCCTGGTCTCGGCGCCGGCCAATTTGTCTAGCAGAGTCCGCTGTTCCGCATCGAATCTGCCAGCCAGATCCAGCAGTTTCTCTTCGAGGCCAGCGTTCACCCGGCTTAACCGTTTGTGCGACTCCAACAAGCGATCATAGCGATCCCGCAGCCTAGCCAGATCCTCGGTCTGACGCTCTGATTCTAATCGGCGCGAATCGCGCTCGCTATTGAGATCGGATTCTAGACGGGTCAGGCACTGGCGTTGGTCGCGTAGGCGGCGCTGGAGCTCCTCTATTTGATGGTGATAGTCCAGGCTGGCCGCGGGGGAACGGGGGTTTGCTAAGGTGTTATAATTGAGCAGTCCAGGCTGGCTGGGGGTTTGCTAAGGTGCTATAATTAGGCAGTCCAGGCTGGCCGCGGGGGAATGGGGGTTTGCTAAGGTGCTATAATTGGGCAGTCCAGGCTGGCCGCGGGGGAATGGGGGTTTGCTAAGGTGCTATAATTGGGCAGTCCAGGCTGGTCGCGGGGGAATGGGGGTTTGATAAGGTGTTATAATTGGGCAGTCCAGGCTGGTCGCGGGGGAATGGGGGTTTGCTAAGATGTTGTAATTGGGCAGTCCAGGCTGGCCGCGGGGGAATTGGGGTTTGCTAAGGTGTTATAATTGGGCAGTCTAGGCTGGCCGCGGGGGAATGGGGGTTTGCTAAGGTGTTGTAATTGGGCAGTCCAGGCTGGCCGCGGGGAACGGGGGTTTGCTAAGGTGTTATAATTGGGCAGTCCAGGCTGGCCGCGGGGGGATGGGGGTTTGCTAAGGTGTTAAAATTGGGCAGTCCAGGCTGGTCGCGGGGGGAATAGGGTTTGCTAAGGTGTTATGAATAAAAAGCCGCACTCCCAAATCCCAATAGAGCTCACTCTTTATTGCTGGAGCAGTTGTGACAGATGCAGCCGCATTCGAAACACTTTCCAGACGTTTTGCCCGAGGCAGTCATTGCTTTAATATAATTATCTTAGCAACCGTTTAGGCTTACTGAGGCTGCTGCGTAGCAACGGGGCTGCAACGGAATTCGTCATAATTAGGTCTATACATCATGTGAAAGTACATCTGCATTCTAATGTTGAATGAAATTAAATTAAAAAGATATAAAAACACAAAAACTGATCAGAGGAGAGTTGCATAATTACACGCAGCTTTACAGCTCAGAATTTATATATTTCAGTTGTCAATTGTCAAAGCGAAAATACACGATTTGTTTTTTTCTCGTTTTTTCTCTGGGGACATCAGAAAGGGGCGCTCACCTGCACGTGAAATTAAAAAAGTGAAACAGAAACAGCTTCTACTTTATTGCACTGCTTTGCTAGTATAAATACCAAATAGATATTGTTCTACATAATGTGAATACATGATTACAAAATTAAAGAGAGTTAAAGCATTATAACATTTTTAGCGTTTTTGGGGAAGATAGCTACATGTGGCGGCATAACAGGTTATCTTGATGAAAAGCAAAGCAATCTATCCCATACGGGTGTCACTAGGTAGAAAGGTACAAATGTTAGCAGATAGTTGGGTAACCAGATGGGCAGATAGGTGGGGCAAGTACGAAGGTATACAAGTAGGTAGATAGGAACAAAAGAAGTAGGTAGACAGATGGGTAGACACGAAGGTGGACAGGTAGATAAATTAGTAGATAGAATAGGTAAACCAATGGGTAGACACGAAGGTAGACAGGTAGACAAGTGGGAAGATAGATGGGTAGACAGGTAGACACATGGGAAGATAGATAGGTGGACAGGTAGTCAAAAAGGAAGGTAGACAGGTAGACAAAAGGGTAGACAGGAAGGTAGGCAGGTAGACAAATGGGTAGATAGATAGCTAGAAAAATGGGTAGACACGCAGGTAGACAGGTAGATAAATTAGTAGATAGAATAGGTAAACAAATGGGTAGACACGAAGGTAGACAGGTAGACACATGGGAAGATAGATGGGTAGACAGGTAGACACATGGGAAGATAGATAGGTGGACAGGTAGTCAAAAAGGAAGGTAGACAGGTAGACAAAAGGGTAGACAGGAAGGTAGGCAGGTAGACAAATGGGTAGATAGATAGGTAGAAAAATGGGTAGACACGCAGGTAGACAGGTAGATAAATTAGTAGATAGAATAGGTAAACAAATGGGTAGACACGAAGGTAGACAGGTAGACAAGTGGGAAGATAGATGGGTAGACAGGTAGACACATGGGAAGATAGATAGGTAGACAGGTAGTCAAATAGGAAGGTAGACAGGTAGACAAAAGGGTAGACACGAAGGTAGGCAGGTAGACAAATGGGTAGATAGATAGGTAGATAAATAGGTAGACACGAAGGTACAGGTAGACAAATGGGTAGACAGGAAGGTAGACAGGTAGACAAGTGGGAAGATAGATGGGTAGACAGGTAGACACATGGGAAGATAGATAGGTGGACAGGTAGTCAAAAAGGAAGGTAGACAGGTAGACAAAAGGGTAGATAGGAAGGTAGGCAGGTAGACAAATGGGTAGATAGATAGCTAGAAAAATGGGTAGACACGCAGGTAGACAGGTAGATAAATTAGTAGATAGAATAGGTAAACAAATGGGTAGACACGAAGGTAGACAGGTAGACAAGTGGGAAGATAGATGGGTAGACAGGTAGACACATGGGAAGATAGATAGGTAGACAGGTAGTCAAAAAGGAAGGTAGACAGGTAGACAAAAGGGTAGACAGGAAGGTAGGCAGGTAGACAAATGGGTAGATAGATAGGTAGAAAAATGGGTAGACACGCAGGTAGACAGGTAGATAAATTAGTAGATAGAATAGGTAAACCAATGGGTAGACACGAAGGTAGACAGGTAGACAAGTGGGAAGATAGATGGGTAGACAGGTAGACACATGGGAAGATAGATAGGTAGACAGGTAGTCAAAAAGGAAGGTAGACAGGTAGACAAAAGGGTAGACAGGAAGGTAGGCAGGTAGACAAATGGGTAGATAGATAGGTAGAAAAATGGGTAGACACGCAGGTAGACAGGTAGATAAATTAGTAGATAGAATAGGTAAACCAATGGGTAGACACGAAGGTAGACAGGTAGACAAGTGGGAAGATAGATGGGTAGACAGGAAGACACATGGGAAGATAGATAGGTAGACAGGTAGTCAAATAGGAAGGTAGACAGGTAGACAAAAGGGTAGACACGAAGGTAGGCAGGTAGACAAATGGGTAGATAGATAGGTAGATAAATAGGTAGACACGAAGGTACAGGTAGACAAATGGGTAGACAGGAAGGTAGGACTGGTACACAAATAAGTAAATAGCAAAATAAAATTTGCAAATATTAAAATAAGCTCAAATAAGCTCAAATTAGATGCACAAAAACATTTTAACATAGCTGCATACACACGAAGCTACAAACAGTTTAAAATCAGCTAGAGAAGCTTTTAAGCAGAAAATGAAAAACTAATAAATAGCATACAATTTGCAGAGGGAAACGACTAAACATGGGAATAAAAATTATTGTGCATCCGTCATCACTTGATGTCACAGTCTTTAGTTAGTTAACCTTGGCTAGTCATTACTTGACAGCAGGCACTGTGTACTCCGTAGGTTTTGTTTTATCGTCAATTTTGATATTAAAATTAAACAAGTGCGTCAATGACTACTATTATCGATTTGCATCACTAAATCAACTTAAACTACGCTCGTATAACAAACTGTAAGCGACTCTAAAAATAAGCAAAACTATAAAAAAGCAGTTAAAAAATCATACAATTTGAAGTCGAAAACAAAGGCAACGCACTTTAGGGAAAAAATGGAAAAAAAATTACGAAGTGCCATTTTGCGTTAGATTCCAAGGAGTTTGCTTAGCTGACAGAATTTTTTTTATTTGTCTGTCTCTCTATCGGTCTGCCTATTTGTCTGTCTGTCTGTCTGTCTGTCTGTCTGTCTGTCTGTCTGTCTGTCTGTCTGTCTGTCCGTCTGTCTGTCCGTCTGTCTGTGTGTCTGTCTGTCTGTCTGTCTGTCTGTCTGTCTGTCTGTCTGTCTGTCTGTCTGTCTGTCTGTCTGTCTGTCTGTCTCTCTATCGGTCTGCCTATTTGTCTGTCTGTCTGTCTGTCTGTCTGTCTGTCTGTCTGTCTGTCTGTCTGTCACATTTACAGGCATCGCTATATGGATCAAATAAATTTAGGCTAAAAAAACAAAGTGACAAAAAGTTAAAAGGTCAAAATTATGTTCAGGCATTTCAATTGAATTAGAAATTTTACAACTGCAGATAAGTATTTGATGCAAGTAAAACAAAAACAAAAATACAACTTTTGTAGCGAAATAATCAGCACAAAATACTGGATGACAAAGTAGTGACACAGTGTAGGTTTAGTGATTAAAATTTGGTGAGTTCGTCTCAAAGCATACATGTAATTTGTTACATTTTTTCAAATAACAAATCTGGTATTGAATAAACGATAGTGATTGCACTGATTCAAACAAACTAAACAACGAAAAATCTATCAATTTCTGATAGTTCCACAACAAAATAAAGACAGATAAAAAAAGCTAGGGAAAAAATTTCTTCTTTTACACTACTAGGAAAAGTAGTATAATAGCAGATTTTACAAAACCAGTCGTAGTTTATATTTAAAAAAATAGTTTCCCCAGCACAGTTCACAGCTCCTGAACGTGACAATTCTTTTCATAATTGTAGACCTGTTTGAGAAACTGCATAACAACATTGGAGCCGCACACAACAATCTCCTGGGGTATGAGGCTCAGTCGGCAGTGCTCAATGTTCAATAGCTCCAATTTAGAGCACAGAGACAACGTTGAGGGCAGATTTTCTAAATCCCTGTTATCATTGAGATAGAGCTCTTTCAGATTGGCCATGTGACCGATCTCTCTGGGCACCTCGCGGATGCAGTTCTCACTTAGCCGTAGTACCACTAGCGGCAGCAGAGTGATGCCCAATGGTATTGTTGCCAGCTTGTTCGAAATCAAGTTGATCTCCCTCAGCTCGCTCAGGTGACCAATCTCTGCTGGCAGGGTTTCCAACTCGTTATATTCGAGTTCGAGGCGGCGAAGGCATACGCAGGCGCCGATTTTTTCGGTGAGTTTTGAGATGCTGTTGTGACTGAGTACGAGGGTCTCTAGGCGTTGCAGCAGCTCGATTTCGTCTGGCACGCTTGTTAAACGGTTGTTGCCGAGGTCGAGTTCCACTAGCTGGCGTAGGTTGATCATGTCCTCGGGTACCAGGGCCTGGATGGATGGGTAGGTAGGTAGGTAGGTAGGTAGGTAGGTAGGTAGGTAGGTAGGTAGGTGAGTAGGTAGGTAGGTAGGTAGGTAGGTAGGTAGGTGAGTAGGTAGGTAGGTAGGTAGGTAGGTGAGTAGGTAGGTAGGTAGGTAGGTAGGTAGGTAGGT